>JAOXJP010049117.1:0-16096 GCA_025762735.1 Platanus orientalis
GATGGCGTGGTGGATGAGTGCGATCATGTCAGGCTCTGGCTTGGGAGCACCGTAGAAGGCGGACATGCCCATACAGCCCAGTCCTTGGAGCGACACCTCCAGCCCTTGCGAACCCAGCTTCACCCTACCTACACCCGCCATTTTTTTTCCCTTCCTGGTCTGATTCGTCACAATCTACCTCCACCACCACCACCACCACCGGAGAAGGCTCTCAATTTTCTGTAATGTTTCACGTTTCTCGTTTTCTTTTGGTAGTAATAGAGATTAGAGAGAGAGAAGTCGGCTAGTATGAATCCAAGCCCTTATAACGTCATTGCCGACATCTGAATATCGAGTACTAATGGTGATAAGGTATGGTAACCGTACGGGAGAAAATTACCATACACCCAACGGCGAAAATGTCTGCTAACGTCAATGCCGACGTCGGAGTATCTATCATTGATGGTGTTTTGGTAATACAATTTCTAATCCGTCGTTGGATTTAGAAATATAACAGTCATAAAAAGAATTATATATTTATTGTCATATCAACGGCTGTCCCTGAATATTTATAAGGAAAATTTGCTAGTTTCATCATTCTCTCCATTACCGTTTCTCCTTTGTGAGTGTATGAAAGAATAAGAAGATGTGCATAACCTATGCACAAACCGAGCGCCAGCTAGATCGAGTGGAAACAAGGGCAAAAATCAGGGAACGAACAAAGGTTGTCTCTAGGCTAGGGTCGAAACAGGGGTAGTATATTGAGCATAGTTTTGAGAACCGTACCAGGCATCGAAGTAGTAAGGTGGATGGTTAAGGTCCAAACGGGTTTGGCCATCAGTTTATATGATCTAACCGTGGTTTGTTAATCATAAGTAAAATGTAAAAAATTGCCGAAAAAATAAAAACAATTCATAATACATTGGAAGGCTTATGACCGACTTTTTAACTTTTAGACATACAAAAATGTAATAAAATATGGAAAAATAAAATAAAACAATTCATAGAAAGTAGGATTGGAATTTGAAAAGGAAAATTTCTATTTTTTTTCTTAATTTTCTAAAAAATAAAAACTAATTGGTTTTATTAGAATCAGGTTCATAAAAAACTAGTCACTTTTCATCAGTTTTGCCAGTTATATCTAGTTTTTGGAAATTTATGGTTTTAAGCTTTTATAGAATTGTTTATAGTGTCGATTCAAGTTAAACCAGGTCAAACCACCTGTCCAATCCGGTTCTCAAAACTATGATATAGAGAGTTGATGTCATAGAGATTTCAAACATCAAAATAAAGAGTAATGTCAGTTAGATTTCAAGTTAAGAGAACACAGCCAAAGCCTTTCATATGGTGCTGCAGATCTATTTTATAGGATGCAACTTATTAAAACCAAAGTAATAGAGAAAAACTTCTATAAAAGGCTGCCACACAAGATATAGAAGTTGGTTTTGAATGGTTAGATTTGAGAGGAACAAATTCCGATGTTCTACTAATACCACAAGGTATTGCAAAGGTAATAACTAAGTTTTCATGAAAAATAAAACAACATATAAATAGGAGTTGGGTTTTTAAAAAGAAAAACAAGAAGGGTGTATTGTTTAGCCTCAAGGTGTAAACCATGGTTCTTTTGGGTTTCCACAAGGAAAACAACTATGAATCTAAAGCAGGTTTGCTACACGAACCTATGGCCTTAGGATGTTGCACCCCAAAACTCATACCAGAAGGGCCATGAATTTTAGTACATGCATTAAACATTCATTCATTTATTCACTCTAACCTGTAAATTTCATATAATTTTTTTTTTTGCTCATTCAATTTCATTCATATGCAATGAAATTGCAAATCATAATTTCATATTCATCCATATCTTATAATTCAACTTGTAATAAAACTTCTATAAACTTGAAAATAATCCATAATCATGTCTCGGCATTCCCAATCAAATAAAGTAGTAGTCTGACATAAATTAAACCATCAACTAAAATCAAATATTAAATCTAAACTCAAATCCATTAATTTATTACATTCCTTTCAAATAAACTGAAATAAAATATTGAACTGAAATAAAATAAAGTCTCAATGTCTAATAGTAATAAATCCAATCTTCTAACTCTTCAATCCTATCTGTCAAAACTGCTATGTAACTATCTCCTCATCATCTGTGGTGCTAAATTTGGAGTAATCTTGATAGACTCAACAGGTAACAATAAACTAAGGAATAACATATCAAGACTTTGCATGAATCAAACGAAATAAATAATTGCATACTTTTTTATCAACATACCGAACTGAATAGTTAATCATATAAAAACATATATTGAACTGAAAACAATTTAAAAGATAAACACATAGATGGTCAAATCATAACAAAACATGTGCATATAAATGAATTGAACAGAATTGGACATGCAAAACAGATACATAATCCAATATAGATAACAATTACACCATTTAATCCCTAGTGAAAAAGGCCAATCACACCATTTAGACCAAAGTGAGAAGGGTCTGGCCACACCATTTAAACCGAAGTGAAAAGATTCTAATCATACCATTTAATCTCTGATGAGAAGAGCCAATCACACCATTAAATCTTCGATGAGAAGAACCAATACAGTTCACACCATTAAACCATAGATGCTTGATCCTCCTAAGCATAGAACATTGGAATAATAGATTTTTACTATAATCATGAATAATATATCGCATTCAGATCATAAATCAATCATATAAATATATAAAAGCCTTTCAAAATAAGATAATAGTCTCTACAATCCTATGGAAGTAAATACCAAAACTATGATCACTTGTGTTCTTGAACATAGAAAATCCTTTTTTGAAATCAATGATTTTTGGAACCTTAAATCGCATTAAACTTGTAGCAAATCAATCCCTAACATGTAGAATATGTATCTAAAACAAAATGGAATCTCACAATTTTACCAAACAAAACATGGTATTTTACATCCTTGAAAAACCTCAAAATTTGTTTTGAAAACCTTTTTTCTTTATTTTAAAAACCATTCAAAACTAGAGTAGATCTTCACAAAACTAGTTTGGATCAATTCTAAGATCCTAGGGAATTCAAAAATGAAGTTAATTTAGTGTCCCCTACCTTTTTGCTGATAAAGAATCGTTCTTAAGCTTCTTTTTTTTTCAAAAAATTCTCAAAACCTAGCTTTTTCTCTCGTTTCTCTCCCTTTTCTCTTCCTATTTTTTCTAGGGTTTTTATGTCTTTTTAGGTTGAAACATATCTAATTTATAGGTTAAAAGAGAGTTTCACACGATTTAATCACAAAACAATTTTTTTTTAAAACACTACTCATCACAAAACACTATTCTACGCAAAACACTGTTCATCATGAAAACACTATTCATCGCAAACATTGGTCATCGCAAAACACTGTTCATCCGTTGCAAGAACACTATTCATCTTTCGTGAGACACTGTTGACCCCTTCTCACTAAAATGCCATTATCTTTTTCGTTTGGGGTCAAATTCTCTCGCCATTTGTTTTGTTGGACTCTAGACTTCAGTGCCTATCCAATGACATAAAGTTTACTCACAGATTCTTCCTCAATTTTTGTTGATGCCTCTATAAAGTTGTGTTAATTTATAGATCAGTATATGTGCATTTAAATGCTTTTAAGTATATACGGAACTTATACATTGTACGTGTATAGTATAAATATGACACATATGCAAGATACGTGTAAAGATATGTGGGATGTTATATTTCTCCCCCTTAAAATAAATTCAGTCCCTAAATTTGACATACCTTGAGTGCGAAACAAGTGCGGATACTTTTCCTTCATCTTATCTTTGCCTTCCCAAGTTGTTTTTTTCCTCAAAATGGTTCCTCCATAGTACTTTCACATACAGAATCATCTTTGAATGAAAAACTTGTTCATTCCTGTCTAAAATCTAAATTGATTGTTCATTATAAGATAAATCCTCCATGATTTAAAATGGTTCAAATTCTAACAAATGGGATGAACCATGCATGTACTTCCTTAACATGGATACATGAAACACATTGTGGGCATGTGACAAATCTGTCAGCAACACTAGCTTATAAGCAACATCACCCATCTTCCTCTGAATTTCAAATGATTTAATGAACCTGAGGCTTAATTTCCCTTTCTTTTCGAACTCTTTGACGACGATACCTTCAAAAATACATGCTCTCCAATATCAAATTCAAGTTCTCTTCTTCTCTGATCTGTATAACTCTTTTGGTTATTTTCAGCATCAAACAATTTTTCACGGATAACCCTGATCTTTTTTGTAGTCACTTGAACTAATTCTGGTCCAAACCTTCTTTTACCTACTTCTTCCCAACAAATAGGTGTTCTACATTTTTTCCATACAAAGCTTCAAATAGTGCCATCTCTATACTAGCTTGGTAACTGTTGTTGTAAGGAAATTCAATTAATAGTAGATAATCATCATAACTTGCTTTTAAATCAATCACACAAGCTCTCAACATATCCTCCAAATTCTGTATAATTTTTTTTACTGTCCATTTTACTGCAAATGAAAAGTTGTACTAAAATTCAGCTTTATCCCCAAAGCTTGTTGTAGATTATTCTAGAATCTTGAAGTAAATCGTGAATCATGATCTAAAACTATTCCAACTAAGATACTATGTAGCTTCACAATCTCATTAATGTACAACTTACTTAATCTATCAAGTGAGTAATTTACCTGAATGAGCAAAAAATGAGCGGATTTTGTCCATCGGTCTGCAATAACCCAGACAGAGTCAAATCCCTTCTTGGTCTTGGGTAGTCCACTAATAAAGTCTATAGATATGTGTTCTCACTTCCATTTATAAATTTTCAATGTCTGTAGTATAGTCCTGTTGGTTTTTGGTGTTCAACTTTCATAAGTTGGAAAGACAAACACTTGGATACAAAATCCGTAATTTCCCGCTTCATGTTATTTCATCAATAGTATTCTTTCATATCCATGTACATTTTGGTACTCTTGAATGAACTGTATACGTTGTTCCATGTACCTCTTCCATAATTTATTTCTTAAGTTTGGTGTCATTAGGCACACACAACATTTTATCATACCAAAGAGAATTGTCTCCCTTAATGGTAAAGTCTGCTTTTTGTCATTTCTTAACCTCTTCTATAATTTTTTGAATCTGAAGATCTTAACTCTGAACTTTGAATTACCTTGATCCTGTCATTCAACATTTGTTGAATTCTGAGTTAAGCCATAACACATGCTAAATCGTTAGAAGATTTTCGACTCAATGCATCAACAACCACATTGGCCTTTCTTGGGTGATAAAGGATAGTGTAGTTATAATCTTTAATCAACTTAAGCCATCTTCTCTACCTCAAATTTAGGTCTTTCTGTGAAAATAGGTATTTTAAACTCTTATGATCTATATAAATCTCACAAGGTTCTACATACAAGTAATGCCTCCATATTTTCAATACAAAAATAACCGCAGCTAATTCCAAATCATGTGTTGGGTAATTCTTCTCATAAGGCTTAAGTTGTCTAGATGTATAGGCAATGACCTCCCCCCTTGCATCAATACACAACCTAAACCTTTTATGGATGCAACACTATAGATCACATAGCTGGATGGTAATGTGAGGACCGATGCAGAAATCAATTGATCCTTCAGTTCTTGAAAACTATGCTCACATGCCTCATTCCAATTGAACTTAACATTCTTTTGTGTCAATTTCTTAAAGGATTTACAATGCTAGAGAATCCTTTAACAAATCTCTTGTAATATCTAGTTAATCCCAAAAAGCTACGAATCTTAGTCACATTTGTAGGTGTAGGACAATTAATCTCTGTCTCAATCTTCTAGGGGTCTACATAAATTCCATCTTTTGAAGTCACATGCACTAAGAAATTCACCTTCTTTAACTAAAAATCACATTTTTTGAGTTTAACATGAAGTTTATGGTCTCCTAAAGTCTACAGTGTAATCTTTAAGTGTTCTTCATGTTCCTCCGAACTCTTTGAATAAACCAAAATATCATCAATAAACACAATGAAATGATGAACTGATCCAAATAAGGTCTAAATACACTGTTCATTAAGTCCATAAATGTTGCAGGTGAATTCATCAGTCCAAAAGACATGACTAGAAACTCATAGTGTCTATACCTAGTACAGAAGATAGTCTCGGGAATATCATCATTCTTAATCCAAAGTTGATGGTATCCAGATCTAAGGTTAATCTTGGAAAAGACCTTGGTACCTTATAGTTGATCAAAAAGATCATCTATCATTGGCAAAGGATACTTATTCTTCATTGTCACCTTGTTTAACTGCCTGTAATCAATGCAAAGTCTCATGGTTCCATCCTTCTTACTCACAAATACAATAAGCGCTCCCCATGGGGAAACACTAGGGTGGACGAAACCATTGTTTATCAAATCATGTAATTGTACTTTAAGCTCTTTTAATTTAGCTGGCGCTATACAATATGGTGCCATAGGAATAAGCTTTATGCCTTCCACTAACTCAATTGCAAACTCAATCTCCTTGTCTAGATGTAGACTAGGAAGATCATCTACAAATACATCACTAAAATCTCTAACAATGGATATGTCTCAAATCTGATCATCTATAATGTAAGCTAGGTACCCTAGCCCACCTTTTTGCAATAACCTTTCTACTCATAGGGAAGAAATAATCATAGGGAAACTCCGTATTCCCATGAACACGAATTTGGGTTGATTGGGGATACTAATGGTTACCTCCTTACTATAACAATCCATCTTATTATGGCGAGTGACTAACCAATCCGTCCTTAGGATGACATTAAAGTCTTGTAGGTCTAATAGAATCAAATATGCTAACAAGTCAACTTCTCCAATCCTGACTACACATGACTTATATACTAGCTCAGTAATCATAGTCTTGCCAAGCAGAGTTGATATGACTAAATCAAAATCTAGTGGTTCAAGTGTAATATTAATAAGTGTCACGAGTCTAGTAGACATAAAGGAGTGTGTGGATTCAATATCAATAAGTACTCTAACATCATGTGAAAATAAATGAAGAATACTTGTCACCACAGTGTTGGATACCTCCACATCCTTCTCAGTAACTGCATAGACATGCCATTGAATCTTCGGTCTCGGCTTTCCATCAATAGGCTTGGCCGTAGGATCGGTCATCATCAAAGGGCATTCTCTAATTATGTGACTAGTATTTTTTGCATATGAAACATGCTCCAGTCTTGAGATGGCAAACACCTATATGAAATTTTCCACATCTCACACAAGCAACCCTGTTATGATGGGTCCTATCCCCAGTCACTATCTTCTTGAAGGTCTTGGCATTGTCATTAGGTTTTCTGAATTCATCCTGAATATGACACTTCTTTCTCTAATCTGAACATACCAAGGCTCTTTACATTCCCTTTCCACAATCATGGCGGTCTCAACCACATTAGTAAAAGTGCTTAATTATAGGATAACCATGCGTGAGTAGATATTTGCGTGCAAACCTCTCTGAAATTTCATGGCTTTGTGCTCATCATCTCTAGATATGTGAGGAGCAAACCTAGTTAATTCCATAAATTTGGCCTTATATTGTAAGATTGTTCTATTTCCTTGTACTAGTTCCTTGAACTCCCTCTCCTTAGCATCATGAACACTACGTGGAAAGTAGTAGTTGTGAAAAGCTCTAAAGAAATTGCCCCAAGTGAGTGGTTTGCCTTCTTCAAGCGATAAAGTCTCTCTAGTAGCTCTCCACTAGTGTTTAGCTTTACCTTTTAACATAAAGATTACAAAAGAGGCCTTCTAAACCTCAGTGCAACCAATCACATTAAAAATATTCTCTAACTGCATCTGTCATGCTTCTACTTCTAATGGATCTGAGGCACCTTTAACTCAACAAGCCCCATCCTCTTAAATTACTTCAAAAGCACTAGTCTCATTGTCTCTTGCAACCACATGGCATTGCATTATCTCAGCTAGTTTCCTGTTAGCTCTAAATGCTCTGTTTTGGTCCTTAGGCTCACCTTTATCAGTTAAAATGGGGATCCTATGGGGTGACATATCTCCTTAAACACAATCAAATAAACTTAACATCAGACTTCCAAAAAAATCAAATCATCCTCAAATGTGTCAGACTTTATCAAAACTAAATCATATCATATCACTTTCAATTCCAATAAAATTCTAAGATCTCAATTTAATGTTTCCTTTATGTTTTCTAATGTTTATAGACTTCGTTATAATGTTTCAGACTAGAATTTTATACTTTTCTTCTAAGTCTAAAACCCTTAGCTTATTTAAAGATGTCTATAGAACCTTAAACATCGACAATTTAACAATATGATTTGTCTATAGGATCATCAAATCTTGAGCTCTGATACCAATTTTGTTGTGCCTCGAAACCCATACTAGAAGTACCATGAATTTTGGCACATGACATTAAACATTCATTCATGCATTCACTTATAACCTATAAATTCCATACAATTTTTTTTGCTCATTCAATTTTATTCATACATAGTAGAATTACATATCATATTTCACATTCATCCATATTGTCAACACCCAAATTTTGACTCGGGTCATGTGATAGCGTAAGAACAACATAACAACATCTAGGCATCAAGACTCTAAGTACCCTTGGCTTAGGAAGAACAAACCTGGACTTTAGGAGGTTAGGCATTCCCAAAGAAGTCTTTCCAAATACGTCAGTCACAATGAATCAGTCAAAACACCTTATTACAGCCGAAAGTGCACTATTTCAAGACAAATCCTAATCTCTCACAAAAGCATCGACATGACTTTGAGGATCCACATTCAAGAACCCACTCATGTTGTTTGTAATTTTTCCGACTTCTATAAGCCTTTCATTAGTAAAGCAACACAGGTGGAAACATTATCATTTTGCCCTTTTGCCTTCAAAGGCCCAGAACCCACTATCTATCCTTTAGATCATTGAATTTCTCTCATCTATATAAGCCTTCCTACCATGAAGCATCATAGATAAAGATCCCTCATTTGCACATTTTTAGACCCACAGGCAAAAAATTATCGTTTTACCCATTTCACCTCCAAGAATTCACCTATCGACCCTCAAAGGACCCTAAAACCTCTCCCATTGTCAGAATGGTGTAATTCTAGACCCTATGCACTCCTGCTTCTCCCAGCTTTAAGAAACTCATCACAGAGTCGACCCTCATCAAGATTGGCAACAGTCAACCTCTCAACTTAGGTCAACCCCGACCCAGAAAAGACCCTTGGAAAAGCTCTCAGAGACTCATCTGATCTCTGAATTCTAAAAGATCAATGGCCATACCCTACCCCTGACCTCGGTCTCAGGTATAAGAAAAGAACTCCAATGTCTCAAATCTAAGCAAAATCTCAAATCTTCCCCAAAGGATCAAAAAGCAGTCTTAATCCCGTTTAACTCACATGAAGCCAGCATGTTCCCTGGTCGTCTGAATCATGACCAATTGGCGTCCATCTCTCTGAAATTGTGAAACCTTCAAAAAACTATCTAAAGGACACGAGCTTTCGTATAACTTACCCAAGTAGATTCCCTCAATTACTCTAAAAAGGAATAGCAATTTCGTACCAGGAATTGAGTGATCAACCGACTTTTGGGAGTTCACCCAAACTCAGAAATTCAGTCTACCAGTGGTCACATCCTCATAATTCCAATACCTTCAAAGCATCAAAATTTCACTGGATTACAAGATCCCCCCATGTTCTGTACCATCACTTTCTGCTCAAGACAGAACAAGTCGCCTTTTTAGTATTTAACACACGGAATGCCCTCAAAGATTCTCCGAAACTCAGAATAGGGCAAGGTCAGGCTCATTTGTTCAGTCTCTGCCCTTTCTTTGAAAGACCATTTCATAAACTTGAGCATTGAAAGAGGTCTGACAGCTCAATTCTCCCGACCTTTAAGTAACTACAGAAACCCGATCCTTACAAATGACCCTGCTTCGTAAATCCTCTGGCAATTGTCCGGGGATCCGATGTTTAATCCATCAATTCCTATAGTCTTGATACTCTTCAGGCTTCAAAACCCCCAAGCACAGCTCAAAGCAGAGATCCACATAAGATACAGGAGCAGTTCTCGTCAGGAAATCCCTGTATGACTGAACAGGTATTTTTTGCCGTAGTTTTCAGCTCGGTTATCAGAATTCAATTTAGTCAGAGGCTATGATTTGCCAGAACCAAGGGCCATCTTTAACTAAACAATTTACAAGATTAATTTTACCTCTTTACCCTTCTGAAATGTATCCGTGAACTTTTCAGGATAGAAAAACCTCGATTTTACCCCCTTACCCTTATCGTAATTTGGTTTCATCTAGCTTGTTGTGACCGGATCATTCGAGACTTCAAAACCAAACATTGAGTTCATCCAATTCTGAGCCCAAAAGCCACAAAAAAGGGTCACACAGTAAAGATACAGAAAAATCGAAAAGTAATCATTACACCTTAGTAAGCTAAAGCCTTAGGGCATGTTAACTTATTAATGGAATTAAGGTATTCACACCTTAAGGCTAAATTACCTACCATTGGATGAGCATCTTCTCTAGTGCACCCATACCCCTCACCCTTAGATCTAGGAATTGAATTTCACATCCCTAAGGTCCCACTCATGATCCTCCAAATAGTACCTTGATGTCCCACCCTTGATTTTTGCAACTAACCTACACCTATCAAATGGCATCTAACCTACCTTTCTTTGTACACTCAACCAATGCATGTAAACTAACCCTCTCTCATCCCCACCCTCCATGTGGCTAGCCTAAGTTAAGCCTAACCATCCATCTATCCAAAATACTTAGACACTTATCTAACCCCTTATCACCTGTGTCACCCATGCATCTCATGCAAAATGTGAGCCCTCCACCTCACTTTTGCTAAACTCATCTCCACCCTCCACCTAGCAACCCTTAAGATCAATCTCAACCATACATGAAGCATAATTGGGGCTATAAATAGACCTGTGAAAGTCAAATGAAACCCAGCTTCAAACCAATCTGTTCCATAAACATAATCTAGGGATATCTTCACTACAAATACCTCTTTCAACTTTCCCAATAATCATAGTAAGGTTGACTATACGCTTATGATCTCCAAGTATATCAGATACCCGAAATTTACCTAGGAGACAATGCTTGAGTCGTGGTTGTCACGTTAGTACGACCAAGTCGAGTCAACCTACCCATTCACTACATTTCAACCCGTCCTGACCTTTTACGGTCTCCACCTTACCTTCGGGTCATGTAGTAGTGGTTCGTGACCCAAAGACCCTGAGACTTGGCCATAGCCCAATTAGGTTCTCAAAACCATGCACATTGGTATAACATAGTCCCAACCCCCATTTAGCTAACTTGTCTACATTTTGCAGCAGCGCCGAGTACTCTATAAGTATACAAATAATCTAAAATGAACTTACCCTAAATCACTCTCACAGTCAGATGTACTTGACTATCGAGATTGGCACACACAAAAAACCCTTAGAACTACATACAGTTTGATCCCGATAAAACCTTAGGAACACATTGAACCATCAAGATCGGGTATGTAGGCAACTTGGGACTATGTCTAAGGTGCAACTATAATGACCACACCACGGGGGTGGTCTAAACCGATAACTTTATATTTAACAAGCATGGACTTTAGCATAATTTAAAACATGTATGAAAGAGAGAAGTCACCCTAAAAAAGCGTGTATTTGGGGTGCCTAACACCTTCCCCAAATGCAACTAAACAACTTACCCCTTATCTTAGGAATGTAGACCAGTATTAGGAGTTAAATCCCTAGACCTTCGGATCTAGACTTCTCCTCTTCACCTGGAGAGGAGAACCGATCTCCAACTCCATTGGTTAACCCCGAGTTAGTGGTGACTCCCAGAAAAGCTTAACCCTCATGTAAAAGAGTTAGAGACCTTTCACATGCCGAAGATGTGGGCCCGGAAACCACAGGCGGGTGGGGGAATCCGAACGCCGATGTCCACAGAATGGCGACTCCACTAGGGACTATTTGATCTCTACATGTACATGTCTTAAATTATGTTAAACATATGCTTTCCATTGTTTATATACATACTCACGTGCCTACATTTCTCACATGTCTATATGATTTTCCTACATTGCTCACATGCTTACATTTCTCACCTGTCTATATTCTTTAGATTAGATTTAGGTCATGTCTCTATGCTTTGCCTACATTGCTCACATGCCTATATTTCTCACATGTCTATATGCTTTGGATTAGACCTAGGTCACTCCATTAGTTAGTTAGGATAACATTCCATCTTCAACACATATGTTTTCTATTATTTATATACATGCTCACATGTCTACTTGCTTTCTCACATGCCTACTTGCTTTGAATTAGATTTAGGTCACTTCATTAGTTAGTTAGGATAACACTCCATCTTTAACACTTATTCAAAATTGTCATGCTTAGGTTAGAAAACATGCTCACATAGTTCTAGGATAGCTTGAACTAGTTAGTAGGACCAAAACTCACATTTGAACAACTTGTTTGAATACATCTTTGTTATATTCTATTTCTCACAAAATGAGTCCGAGGACACAACATTGCACCAATACATCACTCTCATGAGCCCTTATCTGGGTCATTACCTACCAATGGACCAACATTGGATCACCACATAGGATGAAAACAACGTCTGAGCAATTGTTGCTTTTGTCAGCGCGGCCATTCTAAGTTACCCAAACCAGTTACCATTCTATGATCCGATCTTTTTTAGGGTGATGTTTCAACTGGTACACTTCATCTTTTAGAATCTCAAAAAACATGCATATTTAGTCATTTTTAGGATAAAGTTATTAGGCTACACTCAATAGCTTAGAGGTCTAGCTTTAGGCTTGTTTGCCTTGATTTTGGTTGACTGCTTGCATGATTTGATTAAAAGGAACCAGGAATTCATGTCCGACTTTACAAAAGTAGTCCAAATTATTTTTTAGATAATTAGGTCCAAATTTTACCTTCTTATTTAAATTTGAATATCTCTCATCCCTTTTGCCTAATATATGTAATGCAATAAAACAAATTGCGTAAACATACCACAACTGAATCAAACCATAAAAGCAAAGAAAATGAATAAAAGCCATCCTTAAATGACTAAAATATGTACATCTAATCTGAATTGCAAATATCTTTCAAAAGTCAACAAAGATAAAAACGTCATAACTATGCAAAGTCATCTTAGGTTAATCTATGCAACCCATCAACCAAAAGAATGTGTTTAATTACAACCCCTTAATAAACAAAAAATTAAAAAAAATACATATACATCCAACCCCAACCCCCCTTAATCATCTCCCTCCTCATCCTCCACAGAAGGATTGGCTGCTAAATCGGCTATCCTCATTTGAATCTTTCCCTCCTAGCCCCTTGCTTCACCCGTCTGTAGGTATGACCCTCCCTAGATCGAGTAGTAGCACCTCCTGAGGGTGTGACAATGGTAGATCCCCTCATAGCATCCATCCCTCCTACTATCTGGGAAGGAGAAATATGCTCAACACCATTATGTCCTCTACCTGTAGGCTTAACCTCGTGTTTGGTATGAGGCATCTCAGTGTCTCCACCAACACCTCCCATGTCCCCTAGAATGGGGATCTATCTCTGTAGCTACATAATCAAATACACACATCAAAATCATCAAAAGCTAACTAAAAAGCATAAACATAATTAACAAATGGTAATGTGATTACCTCCTCAACCTCAGCCTGATGGGCAGCCTTCAAGGCCTCCACCTCAGTCAAATGGGCTTGGTGTCTCTGCCCCACTAAGCTAAAACATCTAGCCAGTCTGTGAAGGGTACTCAAGTACACCTCCCTCAAAACCTGTGTAAGTATACAATGCTAAGTCAAATGAAAGAAAGCAAGTAAAATTGTAAATGAATTTAAAATAAACCAATAATATACCTGAGTCACACTACCAGGGGGCACTCAACCCTCTAGGAGCTCTACCTTGGGTAGAGGCACCTCACTGACCTCAACCCCCAGACCAGTCACGGTCACCACCTCAGGCACCATGCCCATCACATCTGGCCTAGCTGGTGGAGCCCTCCTCTTCCTCCCTTGACGAGTAGGAGATGGTGGCCCTTGAGGTGGAGGTTGTGCAGCAACAACCTGTCAAAATGGAAACAAATGTTTTTAAAAAATATACATATACAAAAAGAAGTAAGCTAAAATAAAACATAGTTTTCAAAATGTAATAAAATCAAACACACTTACCAGGGGCTCAATAGGTCTACCCAAAGGCCCACAAGACTAGGTAAGCCACCATCCCTAGTAATCTTGAGCCCAGTCCAAAAAGGGGGCAGCATCTATGCCCTAGTCTCCTCGCCCAACTGCACCCTCAGTATCGATGACACTAGGTGGGGAATGGGGGACTACAAACCCCTCAACCCCTCCTCTCACCTGTCTCCAATACCTCTCACCGAGGTAGATGGTCACCTCACCCAAGGCTACTAACACTACCCTCTGGCAAGACCAATCCCAAGTGGAAGTTTGGTCTCGGGCATCATCTACCACCAGAGCCTAGCAAGCCCATGGGCGCCAGTTAATCTGCACAAACACAACAAATGTTAGTAAATGATTTACAAAAGTAAAACAACAAGTAATAGTCAAATTCAAGCTAAGCATTGTGCACATACCTGCTTGATAGTAAGTAGGTCCAGCTCACGCCGAAAAGCCGAGATTAACTTTTGAGTCTTTAGAAGAGTATCCTTCCACCTCGTCACACAGGGGAAGTGAAGTACCTCCTCACCCCTCCACCTTGGGGCTAAGGTTGGAAAATACTCATAGCACCACACCTGCAAAAATAAAACAAACCAAAAATTAAATACAATGATAAAATAAGCAACAAATTTAAAAGAAAGCAAGAAAATGAAATAAAAGATACTCATACCTCCCACAGAAAGCATAAGCCCACAAAGGCATGAGGGCTCTGTCCCATAGAAATCTCGCTCATGTTGAGGTACATCTACCCGAGGGCGGATCTACCCCAGCTCCGTGTAGCCACCAAGGTCAAGTCCTCTAAGGCTAGCAACAGATGGAAGTAGACTCTATCATTTTTCTTGCAGAAGATCGAGCTAGTCAACATGTACAGTAAGAAGGCCTAAGTCAAATACGCTTTCTCGTCATCTGAACTGGAATTAGTGGCCTAGACATAATCCTTCTCGAAACCACGAAGGAAGGACACCCTTGGTGCCCTTATAGTATACCACAGGTTGTGGCCCAATGCAACGAGCCACCAAAGCTAGATCGAAATCCTCTGAGCTAGGTGGAGGAGTCCCCTCCATAGAAAGCCCGATCATCATATAGAAATCGATCGAAGGCACCCCAATCTCCCCCGCTGAAAGATGGAATGTCTGAGTAATAAGAGACCATCTCTTCGAAAAAGCCATCAATAAGGCCTTGTCGGCCCACAGCATAAGAAGGGTCAGAAAATGGCTGAAACCCATGGTCCTAACTCTCTCCTGAACATTTGTACACATCCGGGACCACAGCTCCAAGACTCCGGACCACGAGCCATGGCGTAGCACTTTCTCCTTAGCCTACAAAGAAAATAAGTTAACACATGTTAGAACAATGTTTAGAAGAAAAATAAATAAATAAACAATATAAAAAGAAGCAAAAAAAATCTAAGTGTCAAAACTGTCTCTCAGGCCTAATGCTTGTTTTCTATCCTGACGCCAGCTTTTTAAGCTAACACTTGTTTTCCATCCTGACGCTAGTTTTTTAAGCTGACACTAGTTTCCCTCCTGATGCCAGATTTCCATCCTAACGCCTGTTTTCTCAACACCTATTTTTTAAAAATAGGTATAAAATAGGCGTTATGCCTGTAATTTAGGTTAGTGTTTTTTAGGCATTAGAACACACGAAAATCAATGTCAAGATAGCAACTAAGCATTCTAAAGCATGTATAAATTAATTTTAAACTAATTTAAAACATTTTAAATAAGTTTAAAATCAAAAATCTAAGTTAAATCAAATCAAGAATAAAAAAAGAAACAATCCAAAACAAGCATAAAGTTCAATAAGAGATTTTATCATTCAAAATCAAAAGACTTACAAAAACATAGATTGAATCAATAATCAAAAGTACAAGACATGAT
>JAOXJP010049128.1:0-16096 GCA_025762735.1 Platanus orientalis
TGAGTAGGAGGCATCTAAAGGTTTTGGTTATGGGGTGACAATACAATTGTGGCTTAGCAGGTAAATGTCATACTTTGAAACCTCAATTTGTATATAGTAGCTTAGCTTATTTGATTAGAAGTTTTGTACATATCATTTTGGACTTTGGTGAGTTATGCATATTTTTATCCAACATAGTTCATTTTACTTAAATTGTGTAAATGTGAATGGTTATGATGGATACGGAGCTGTCGGGTGGACAGTGATGATGTGGATGTATGATATATTTAGAGTGTTTTGTTGATATGTGGACTATTAGGTTATTGAAGAAGTGACATGGGGATAACTATTCATCCCCAGGGGGTCCATATTACAGCCGTTATGCTGTTGAAATTTCAGCAGAAATGGCATGTGAATTCCTTAATCTCAATAAAATGAGATAAAAAAACAATGAGTGATATGAATAATTGATAAACCAAGATTGACCATTAGACTATAATGGGTTTAAAGTAGGGAACCACGAAAGTAAATGAGGTGGGGTGCCTAACACCTTCCCCAACTCATAAACGAATAACTTACCTTAGAATCTCTAGGAGTCAACAAATTTAAGTGTGGAGTCAGACATTTTAAACCCTTTTTAAAACCTAAAACCTGCTTTATTTTCAAAATTGATGTCTAGTCACATCATTAAAAAGATTGGTGGCGACTCCAAAACATTGTGGGATTTTCCCGCGATAGTAAAGTCTCTTTTCCAAAGGGATTTACCCGTTGTGCAATAATCGAGGCCTATAAGGGTCAGACCTAAGGCCCGGACCAGAAAACCTAGACATAGAAAACCTAGCCAGTTCCCACTGACTTGCTGACTTAAGGCATCATCTGAGGATGAATTGAGTAGAAAATAACATAAGAAGTTAGAGAGGGGAGGTTACACCATTCTTAATGTCAATGATAAACAGGAGCCTCAAACAATATGAGTGCTCATTGGTTAAAAGCCTAGAAAGGCTAAGAATTGAGCCAAGAAAAGCCATAGGAAAAACCACTAGCCACCCAGGATAATGGAAGAAAGAATCAGCGACAAGAACGTTTGTCTTGGACAAATATGGTAGATTTACCATTTGGCGAGGACGACTTTGGTGACTTTGGGGATAAGGAACTGTTTATGGACTCATTCACACCCTCGACATCCATCATGAATGATCTATCCAACGACATAGGAAATACAGTCGTGATTCATTTCGACAGCTGTCCTGAAAATGTTGTTGATTACAACATGATACTCAGTAAGATCAAGTCTTCGAAGTTAAGAAGGAACTTTGGGACATCATCATTGAGAAACTTGCTATGGTCAAACTCGAGGATGAAGCCTTAAAGGAAATCGAACCAATAGCAGGGACGAAGAAAGTAAAAGGTAAACTTATTTTGATAAACCTTCAAAAGGTATGACCCAACACTTGAAGCCTTTGTATATAAAGGTACATATAGAGGGTCGACCTGTAAATATGGTACTAATTGACAATGGGGCTATGTGAATCTACTTCTTATCTCCATGATGAAGAAGTTATCCAAAGTTGATAACGATTTGGTACCTACGGATGTATCTATCTATGGATTTTTAGGAAATGTCACAAGGACAAGGGGGTTCTTCCCCTCGAACTAAGAGTTGGGAGTAGGACTCAAGTTACGGTCTTTTGTGGTTAATACTTCCTCCAACTATAATGCATTACTAGGAAGAGATTGGATACACTTGAATTGGTGTGTCCCGTCATCTTTATGTCAATTATTATTGTTTTATAATGATAGTAAGTCAGTGGAAGTGGTGTATGTAGATCAAATACCCTTCTTGGATTTAACAAACAATGTCAAGGCTCAGTTCTATGATGAAACATAGGGACTGTCAAATTGGTGGGACGAGATGGTGAAGGAAAACCCACATAAGTTATGATTCAGAAGACTCGAGAAGATGATTCTTTGATAACTGAAGAATTCGAACTATGTAGGGAATTAGCCAATCCTAGCTTATTGGTAGGGCCAGAAAAATCAGGCCTAGAGAATAAAAAGGGCTAGGTGACTAGCTCAGACAAGGAGAAAGAAAAGACTGTCGGGATACTTGGAAGAAAGAAAAATTGAGATGTACCTTGCTAAGTGCATCACGCTTGAAAATTCTAATGAGCCTGAAGCCATATGAGTAAAAGAATTAACTACGACCCCTTCAAGCTAGATGACTTGAAGGCTGAAATTCAAGATGATTTGAAAGAAGTAAATCTGGGCTCAATAGAAGCCCCACATATAACATACGTCAATGCAAAACTTGAATCATCAGAGTTCAAGAAAATGAAAGCAGTTCTCAGGCAATATAAAAATTGTTTCGCTTAGGACTACTCAGAAATGCCTAGACTAGATAAGAAGCTCGTTGAGCATCAGTTGTCGACGAAGGAGGGATATATCCCTTTCCAACAACCACCTTAATGGATAAACAACGAAGTGGTTTTGAAAGTCAAGGAAGAAATCAAGAAGTTGTTAGATGTTAGGTTCATTCGCCCTGAAAAGTATGTTCAATGGTTATCAAATGTGGTACCAACAGTTACGAAAGATGGAGATTGAGAGTTTGTATTGATTTTAGAAATCTCAACTCAACCACTCCAAAAGATGAATATCCTATGTCTATAGTTGACCTTCTAGTTGATGGGGTTGTTGGGCATTAGGTATTTTCTTTCATGAACTGGCATTCAGGGTACAATCAAATATTCACAGCTGAGAAAGACACAAAACTGTTTTTTAAATTCTAGACTCAATAGGGACATTTGAATGGATAGTTATGCCCTTTGGCTTAAAAAATGTTGGAGCTACATACCAACGATCCATGAACTATTTATTCCATGGTATGATAGAAAAATTTATGGAAGTGTTTATCGATGACATAGTGGTGAAGTCTCAGGATTTCAACAATCACTTACTCGATCTAGAGAAAGGGTTCCTCAGGATGAGAAAATATCAACTAAAGATGAACCCTTTGAAATGTGCTTTTGGTGTGTGTGTAGACAACTTATTAGGTTTCTTGGTGCATAGTTGAGGGATTGAGATAGACCAAAATAAATCCAAAGCAATTATCTAATCCCAACCACCTTCTACAAAGAAGGAATTGAAAAGGTTACTTGAAAAAATTAACTTCCTCAGACGTTTCATCTAGAAATGTGGCAGGAAAGACTAAGGTTTTTTCACCCCTACTACGGATGAATGCAAGCGAGGGGTTCCAATGGAAGGAAGAACACAAACAAGCTTTTGAAAAGATCAAAGAGTATTTGTAGAGGCCTTCTGTGCTGATGTCTCCTAGGGGAGACAAGCCTTTGAAGTTGTATATCTCAACAACTAAAGACTCGATTGCAAGTCTGTTGGCTCAAGACAATGAGCAAGGGCATGAGCAGTCAGTATTTTATTTAAGTCGAGTCTTGCAGAAAGAAAAATGTAACTACCTAATGATAGAAAAACTATGTCTAACTTTGTATTTTACATTAGTGTAATTAAGACATTATCTTTTATCACATATTGTGTATGTCATGGCTCAATCTGATGTGATAAAGTACATGCTATCGCAACCCATAGTAAAAGGAAGAATTGAGAAGTGGAGTTTGGCACTCCTCGAGTTCAATATAGTATATGTCCCTCAAAAAGCAGTAAAGGGTCAAGCTTTAGCTGATTTCTTAGCTAACCATCCATGCCAACCCATTCACATGGAGACTGAGGGAGATTATATCACTCTTGTCCCATGGTGGATATATTTTGATGGATCTAGAACCAATAGAGGGTCTGGTGCAGGAATGATGATTTAGTCCCCAAGGGGAACGACCACAGAACTAACATTAGGCTCGAAGGGGAATTTACCAATAATCAAGTTGAATACGAAGCCCTTGTTCAAGGGCTCGAGATCTAGAAAAGCTCAGGGGTAAAGTTCCTTGAAATCCATAGAGAATCATAGCTGGTAATAAATCAAACTACGAGAGATTACACGTGCATCAGTCCTGCTCTAATACCTTACAAAGATAAGGTTAACAACCTGCTACAGGCATTCGACGAAGTCATGATAGAATGTGTACCTTAAGACACAAGGAGAAGACCAAACTTCTTGATAAGTATGAAAGAGTCATGTGAGAAATAAGCATGGATGTGTCATGTAAAAGGAGCGACAACTAATCACGTCCCAGCAAAGGTAAGTATTGATACACCCGTGACTGGAGAGTTAACTTGTAAAAGATACCGAGCAACTGTCGAACATGAAGATGGACGAGTAACCCAAAAGAAATGAGGCATTGTAGTTTGGAGACGATGGGGAGTCGACCTAGCTATCCTCAACACACTATGTAAGTCTTGAGTGGACAGATCATGGGATCCTTGAGAGAGTGACCCTAACTCAAGAAACATGAACATTAAGCGTCAAGGTGAGCAATTATTTGGACAGACTATTGAGGTCCAAGAAATGAAATCGAGCGTCGCGTCACTTGGTAGTTTACGAGTAGACAATGATATAATATTCGATGCAGTGAAAAAGAGACTAAGGGGGAGACTGCTAACAAACAACAATCCTGCCTCCAAGGGTGACATCAACACAAGGAAAATATTTTAAAAGGAAAAAAGGTCAAAGGGTTGAAAAATCCATAAATAACCTATATCCTTGGCCCAAGGACTTGGGGTTGGTGCATATAAGTCTGTCCAAAGTGGAGGTCAGAATTAGGAAGTTCCTCACCCTAGAAGAGTTATTTCCTGAAAGAATCAATAACAAATAATCCACTACTAGAAGCTCATTACTCAAGGGCCACATAATGATGGATCGAGACTAATTATGCTACATCAGGAGACAAAGTCGTGGGGTTGATGAACCTAATGCATTCGAGGAGACAATACCACTTTTGAACACAAAAAAGCCACATTCATCAAGACAGGCATCTGTAAGGTAAAGGTCAAGACATAATGGACAAAAATAGAGGATTGATATATGCCAACTTGAGCACATCAAGTAGAGATTTGACAATGGATTATATGGGCCTCCACGACAAGAGGAGGAATTCAGAAGCCAAAATTTCTTTTACTGACGAACGTGAGCCAAACACAATGGCTTACATGAGGGCAAGGAATGTATCATGTTATAAAAGAGTTTGATGCAACCATAATTTAAAGAGTCTAGAGATTAAATGTCCAAACTGAACTTTCATTACATATAAGCTAGAATTTACAAAGACCCTTCTTAAGGCAAATAGTGTCTAAGGGAAAAAATGTTGTAAAACTACCAAAGTGATGTCAAAAGATCGCACCAAGACTATACATCACTTAATGAAATTCAAAATGGCATATGGATGGTCAGAATAGACTGTCGAAGTTGGCATTGAATGAAGGTTGAGTACGGACCCCAACAGAAATTGTTCAACCAGCACAACGATGGAGGTGATAGAGAGTTGGATGAGGAGCATCCTTTGGTCTCAAAGTTTCCTCAGGGGTGCCCAGAGTGGCAGTTCCAAGCACAAGGAGTAAGGAAAGGAAGGGACTCAATGCAATGTGCCTCTCCTCAGCTTTGCTCCCATCCCCATCTGATGAGGGCACCACGTGTAGAGGGGGATTCCATCTCCAAAGTTGTGGATGACGCCATTTTCTGATCCATAAGGCAGCCTTCTACGACCCAAGATATACTCTAGAGTCGCATAGCAAAACCATGTGCTGAAATAACTCATTGAAATAAGGAGATCCAAGATGAAACGATCGCCCTCTAGCCGCAGGGTGATGTGTTGAGTTAAGGACATGGCATAAGAAGTTAAGAACTAACTCTCACATAAACAGGCGAACCTGAGTATCAGGCATAGGTCAGGAAAGAAAATTAAACATTTAACAAAGTTTGAACCACTCCAGAGTATCAATAACCAAACACACAGTTGAAAAGGGAATAAATTGTGGTCATGGTAAAGATGGATGAGCATAGATGGAAACTCAGAGTGGGTATTTATAAACTTGTCAAGAGAAGGGTTTACTGAAAACATCGAGGGTGGTTCAATTCTCTATGAGGAAACCAAAGGTCGTTTAGTTTAGGATTATTGGAAGTTGGGAAAATCTTGGAAGCAATCGAATATAGAGGATATTCCATCCGGAAAAATGGCATTAAATAGATTGCCTAGTCAAATTAGTTACATCCTTGGAGCACAGGCCATTAAGAATAATTAACTCAATTTGAATGATGCACGAATTTGATATGAAGAAAGTCACACATGTCTAGTTAAGGTTTAAACCAAACATGTGTGTGGGGGCATTTATTAACCATAATTTAAAATCCGCCAGTCAACGAATGACACATGGAATCAAGTAATGATGAGTGGGTGGTTATGAGGTGTACCATATGAGATGGAAGACGAAGTGAATAGAATTAAGCAACGAGCAACAACTATCCCATACGAAATACCGATCAACCTAGTCAGCAAGTAAGGGTCCCACGACTCAAACTAAAAAAATGGTTGCAAGTGAACGTGGGAAGGAATAGTGATGTCATGGGAAGGATTCTATAAATAAAGACGACGATGAATCAGAGGATGATCATCATCATCATCAACAATATTTTCTTTATCCTTAGGAATAACAATAATTTAGGTTTAGTTAGATCCTATAGTGTCTTAAATTCCTGTACCAGGAAAATAGACTATACAGCAGAACCATATTCAACGAACTTCTCCCTCGATTCCAAGAGAAGGATCTTAGCTAATCTATCTGTTTGAAGGTTTATTTATGATTTATATTATACATTGTACTTCCAATTCAATGAATTTTAATTCTCTTATCAATTTGATTAGTATTGTTTTGCCATAAAAATCCTCGGTTTAGAGGCATTATCGAACCTAAGGGCATCGCAGAAAGACCGGGTGGTCTGCCTGCCCCACTTCAGGGAACCATGTCTGAACAACATGGGTTAGCCTGAGGGTTTTGGTTTGGAGTCACCACCGACTCTGGTTTTACAAGTGGGGTTGAACGCCCACCTCATTTCCAGGGGAAAGTAGGATTGTAGGCCTTGTAGCCCGGGCTAGGCACTTAGACCTAGGGTTGACACTTAGACTGATCTGGTTTTGTAGGGATTCGGGTAAGCTGTTTGATTGTAATTAGGGAAGCTATTAGGGACCCCAATTACCCACCTTTTTAGCATGGATCCTCTAACCTAGCAATTTCCAAGTGCCATTAAGTGAAAAATGAACATATGTGATTTTTTGATTTTTATGGGTCTGGACCATCCTCGTGGTGTGATCATTACAATTGCACCTGAGACATAGTCTCAAGCTACTTACGTCCCCGATCTTGTATGTGATCAAACTGCATATAGTTTTGGGGGTTTGTTGTGTGTGTAATTCTCGATAGTCAAGTACGCTTGATTGTAAAAGTGAATTAGGTGTCGATAATTTTAGTGTATTTATATACTTACAGAGTATTCATCATTGCTGAAATACATTAGTGAAAGGGGGTCAAGACATGTTATACCAATGTGAGTATTTTAGGGATCTAATTGGGCTATGGCCAAGTTGAAATGTCTCTAATGTTATCTTAGAGGGGGGTGAATAACACATTAAATTTATTCTACCATTTCTTCCCAATGTTGGGATTGATTTTAATCTTCTTAAGTGAGTGTGTGCATTAAGGTGCTTACTTAAGTATTCAAACAAATACGTAGCAAGCAATAAGAATTATGAGCACAAGTAAGAGAAACAAGTAATCACACACTCAATCTACAACACAAGATTTATAGTAGTTCGACACTAAAGCCTATGTTCACTCTTTTAAAGCTCACTATGAGCTTAGGTATATTTCACTTAGATTGTCACATACAACCTATGTCAACATACAAAACCTCACTACTTGCTCACAAGCTAGCTATTCAACAATACTCGGTGTTTTCGGTAAGTGTGCACTACTTCTGGTGTATCTGGTGGAGGTAGTAAAGCTTGATGTGTCTCCAGCGGAAGCAAAGCAAAGGATGATGAATGAATATGTAAATGAATGTAAAATGAATAAAAAATATTATCACTAAGTTGGTTGATGTTGTTGTTCTTACCACATGTGGGAGTGCTCCTTGTTGAGTTGGTTTGCCTTATACACCTACTTCTTCAAGCTATAGTACTAGAGCTTCTCAAGATAGGTTAACCACAAAGAGAGTTTCCTCAAGGGATAACCCAAACCACACATCTCAAGTAGATGTTTTAGCTAAGATGAACTGAGAGGGAATCAAGAGAGATTTTCTTGATGAACTTTCAAGCTTGAGCTTGCAGCTCAAGCAATGGAGGAATAGGGTTTCTCACCCTTAGAGGATCTTTTTAGTAAAGTAAGTAACACTCTTTTGAATGCTTGAAGATTATCTTGCCTTAATGGGAAACATTTCCTTTCATAGAGGACGAAAAAGGTTCACAATCCTTGGATTTGAATCTTTTCAAAAGGGCAAGAGAAATTGGCCATACATTCAAAATAGAGTTTTGACAGACTCCTAAAAAGCCAGATTCGTGATCGATCATGGGGTTTATAATCGATCATGGGTCATTTTTTATAACCCTCAAAACATGCTTGGGGGGTGTCGAGTGGTGTATGCCCTACTTTAAGTCATAACCATGCCGTGATCAACCATAGACTTTGTGATCGATCACAAGGCTATTAGGACCCAGGTTGTGATCGGTTATAGAGAAAGGGCCTAGTCCTCGAGAGTTCAAAAACTCTAAGTGGGATTGATCATGAATACTGTGTTCTGCATTGTGATTGATCATGGGGTTTGTGATCGATCACGCACAATGAATTTTATAAGTTTACCACTGTGTACATCTTGGGAAGGTCCATATCCACTTGGGATCAATTTGGGACATTCAACCATGTGTGTGGACATGCCTAGGGTCATACTACATGATCCCTATGAAGCTACATGCATGTCTTTACCTTCTTAGAATTTGTAGTCCGACTTGAGGCTTAGTCTTTAAGGCTTGATTTATTGGAGCTTCTTCCACACCTTTGCCCATGAATTTGACAAATGATACTCTTGCATCAATAATCTCCCCCTTTGTCAATTCCATAGCAAAAAACATATTCTTGGCCATTACCCGTTAGCACATTTGCCCATTCCCCCAAATTACATCATTAGGCACAAATGCCTTAACCCCACATACAACATAAGGGCTTATTACCTAATCCCCCGAAATACATGCCAATCACCTTTAATGCAAGATACATAAACAATAAAAAATAAATTCAGCACATTAAGTATTTTGACTTGCTCATCAACACCTGCACACACAAACACATATACCTTCCTCAAGCCATATGTGAAATATAGAATCTAAAAGAATGTAAAAGTGTGCATATGAGCAACCATGACAAGTCAATGCAATATGAATATGTTAATTTTAATTTTAGTATTGGAAAATATATGTTTTAATCGATTGGAAATATTTTTAGTTATCCCAAATTTGTATGGTCCTCCATAATGCATACAAATCTCTTGAGTGTTTCCTTTAACACTCTTCTCTATACATGCTATACTTTCTCCCCCATGAGTCATTCATACTCTCTTCACATGGCATGGCCAATGCCAATTTTTTCTCCCCCTTTTTTCCATGTAATTGGCAAAGTCTAGCAAAAATTCGAGAACCAAAAAAAAAATATAAAGTCAATAATAGAGCTAGATAAGAACAAGATCATTCGATTCATGATAGTCAAGCAAGTACATCAAAATTGAGAAATGTAAGTTCAGATGGCCCACGGCCAATACATAGAGATAACAAAAAAAAAAAAAAAAGACTATCATCCGGTGAAGAAAAAAACAAAGATATGATAGTTGTGGCCTAAAACAAGCACCACAAGACAGAAACAAGGGAAGCTAATCATTTCCCTCTTCATACTCTGAGCCCTCAGGCTCAACTCTCACAACATGACCCTCCTCATCATCATTTGGATCACCCTCCCTATAATCACCTACAGACTCATCATCTTCACCCTCACTATCCTCGCCCTGATCTGCACGATCCTCATCGGACTCCTTAATAAACTCCTTAGGAGGATAATCGGTCATGCTATCATTAGCCGATTCAAGGACCAATGGATCCTTGTGAATCAAGATCCGGGTTGCCACCAACTTCAAGTTGCTGTTGTTTCCTTTCTGATTGTCCACAACCCTAGAAAGCTTCCTGAGTACTGTGTACATCATGGACATCAATGTAGCTTTGGTAAAGGCCAATGCAGCCTTGGCCGGATTCAACTTGACCCCTTTCTCTTTCTGGTCAGTGACATCCTCTATGAGGTTCACTCTCTTCAAACTCCCAATAGTGAAGGGAGGATTGGATGCTTCATCAGGGGTGAAACATGAAAACGCACCTTGTGTGCCTCTAGTATCTTGGTGATGAGCATTGGGAAGGGAATACTTTCCATAGATTGTTTAGCTTTGGTAGTCTTTAGAATCACATAACAGATGACTGTTAAGAGATCTATCTTAGGCCCCTCGATAATGTTGTCAATGAGGTAGGCTGTCTGAGGGGTAAGGTCATTCCGGTGGGTAGTCGGAATGAGATTGTAGGAGAACACACTCCCAAAAAACTTGATTGTGGGCTTACAGAACTTCTAGGGGAGCTTTGTGCCCCAACTGACGTGCTATATATACAAATGGTTAGTCATCTCAGTTTCCTCTGTCGGGGTGAGCTTGGCTAGAAATGCTATCCATTCCACTTCTTGTGGAATCTGAAGAAGCTTGGAAACATAGTCAGGATTCATAGCAATCGGATACCCATAGACTGTGGAGTAGAAGGAATTATCATGGTTATTCTCTCCAAATACATTGGAGTAGAAGATCTAGACCTCCTCATCCTAGATAGGTCCCTGAAGATCAAAATAGGGAAGCCACCCATGAGCTCTCATTGGCTCGTACATCTCCATGGTGCATAGCACCTCAACGTCCATATTCCTTTCTACGATGAACTAGCGTTTTGAGAAAATGTTCTCGAAGGATTCCAATGCTTTTTGGTCATGGAAGGGAGAAAGACCATCTTCCTTATAGCCTTTTAATCTCTTCCGTCCTTGAGAACCTTACCCCATTGGTCGTTTGCCTCGGTCTGTAGCAGGAGGAGTGGAGTTGCCCCATACGCACCTCCTGTGGAAGATTTTGAAGCCCTAGTTGCTAATTTCTTCTGAACCATTTTGGTTTGGTAAGAGAGATGAGGGCAAGCCTTCAATTTATAGTAGTGGAGGAGAAGATAAATTTTATGAGAGGGAGATAGAGAGTCATGGGGAGTGAATGAACCAAATTGTGGGGAGCTCAAATGTCTATGGGAGCTGTAGCACTTTGTTTCTTGGTGAATGAACTAAGGAAAACACGGTTTGAGGGCTTTAAAGAGGGTTTGAATTTGTTTATGAATTTTTGGATGTAGCTGCCCTCATGATTGATCATGGGGTTTGTGATCGATGATGCCTCATGACCGATCACAAACCCTATGATCAATCACACATGCTATATTTACTCAGATACAGCACATGTGTGCAAGGAGTGGGGGCCACTCCTAGTCTATGTGCTTGGTCACATCCATTGGACCCTAAGCATTTGGGTATGAGTCACAGGGACTCATCCCATGGCACATAACCCTACGGCACTCCTTAGATATTCAAACCTCCTTGAATCAAGGGATTTTGTTAGAATATCTGTCAACTGATCTTCTATATTCACATAACCTATGGACACCACTTTTTCCTCCACCAATTCTCTGATGAAGTGATGCCTAATGTCTATATGTTTGGTCCTTGAGTGTTGAACTGGGTTCTTACAAATGTTAATTGCACTCTTGTTGTCAACGAATAAGTTTATTGTCCCTTGTGACAACTCATAGTCTCTGAGCATTTGCTTCATCCAGAGAAGTTGAGTGCATCCACTTCCAGCTATAATATACTCAACTTCTATAGTTAATAGAGAGATGGAGTTTTGTTTCTTATTATGCCAAGAAACAAGATTGTTGCCAACATAAAAGTAACATCCACTCAAGCTCTTGCGATCTTCAACATAGCCTACCCAATCCACATCTGAGTACCCTGTAATCTCAGATGTGGTGTAAAATGGGTACCACAACCCAAACTCTGTAGTCCCATGGACATACCATATAATTCTCTTAGCTACCTTAAGATATGACTCTTTAGGAGCAGTTTGGTATCTAGCACATGCACCTATACTGAATGGTTGCAGTCAAGTAGAACAAGTTCCCTATGATGCTCCTATAGTAGGTGGAATCGACCTTAGCTCCCTCAAGGTTTTTAGTGATCTTGTCACTTGTGCTGATGGGTGTGCTAGTTGGTTTAGATTCTTTTAATCCAAACTTGGAGACTAGGTCTTTTTCAAACTTGGTTTGGCTTAATAAAATACCATCCTTTGTTTGCTTTATTTGAAGACCTGGGAAGAACCTCAGTTCTCCTTCTATAGTCATCTCAAATTTTGATTTCATTGTTTGGGCAAAACCATGAGACATCTCCTCACTAGTAGACCCAAAAATGATGTCATCTACATAGATTTGAGCAATGAGTATATGACCATTTTTTTTCTTGATGAAGAGTGTTTTATCAACACTTCTTCGATCAAAATTGTGATCAAGAAGAATCTTTGTAAGCCTTTCATATCAAGCTCTTGGAGCTTGTTTGAGACCATACAAAGCTTTCTTGAGCTAGTAGACGTACTTTGGCAAATGAGGGTTCACAAATCCCTTAGGTTGCTCAACGTATACTTCCTCTTGGAGAATTCCATTAAGGAATGCACTCTTGACATCCATTTGATAGAGTTTGAATTTCAAATAGCATGCAATGGATAAGAGGATCTTAATGGATTCTAACCTTGCAACAAGGGTGAATGTCTCCTCAAAATCAATGCCTTCTATCTGGGCATACTCCTTTGTAACTAGCATGGCTTTGTTCCCAGTCACCGTACCATATTCATCATGTTTATTCTTGAAGATCCACTTGGTACCAATGAAATTCTTATTAGTAATTCTTTCTATGAGAAACCATCATCATTCATTTGGAATTGATTTAGTTCCTCTTGTATGGCTAGTATCTAATCTGGATCATTGAGAGCCTCTTTAACTTGCTTTGGCTTTATTTTGGAAGTGAAACATAGGTGACTAAGGATGTTTTCTATTTGTCTCTTTATCCTTAATCCAATGTTAGGATCACCAATGATATCTCATCGTGATAGTCCTTTGGTGATCCTTTTGTCTTTGGGTTGAAGTTAAATTTTTTCAACTTTTTCTTCCGAACTCAATTGAGAAGAGTGCTCCTCCTGATCTCCTTGGGATTTCTCAATTTCCACTTGAGATGAGCTCTCATCTTCATGGTCAGACAACACTACTAACACTTTCCCTTGCTTATATGTTTCTCTAGGTCATTTACCGTCACATTGATTGACTCCTCCACTAAGTGAGTCCTAATGTTGTAGACACGGTAGACTCTACTAGTTGTGGAGTATCCTAAGAGCATAGCCATATCGCTCTTCTTATCAAACTTCCTAGATGTTCTCTATCTTGAAGAATATAACAAGTGTTGCCAAATACCTTAAAGTATTTCACAGTTGACTTCTTGCCATTCTGTAATTCATATAGGGTTTTGGTTGTGCCTGGTCTAAGATAGACTCAGTTAGAGATATAGCATGCAATACTAATTTTCTCATCCCAAAACCTATTGGCTATGTTTTTGCTTAAAAGTGTTGTTGTAGCCATATTTAGAAGAGTCCTATTCTTCCTTTCAGCCACCCCATTTTGTTGAGGAGTTTTAGGAGCTGAAAACTCATGTTTCACTCCAAAATCTTCACACCAACTTGAGAATTTATAATTCTTAAATTCCCTTCTATGATCACTTCAGATTCTCTTAATAGTTAGATCTTTTTCAACTTGAATCCCTTTACAAATATTGAGAAATTCCTTGGAGGCTTCAGATTTCTCTCTTAGGGATGCTACCAAGTGTACCTTGAGAAATCATCAACCATAACCATAAAATACTTCTTCCCACCTAAGCTCTCAGTTCTAGTTGGATCGGCTAAGTCCATATAAAGAAGTTCTAGGGGTCAAGTAGTCCCAATGGATGTGACTTTCTTGTGTGAGACTCTAGTTTGCTTCCTTATTTGACAACTTTTGCATATTGGATTATCAACCTTGCTTAGCTTGGGAAGGTCCTTGACTATCCCTTTCTTGCTTAGTCTTGCAAGATCCCTAAAGTTGAGATGTCCTAATCTTTGATGTTAAAGATTGGTCTCATCCTTTTGGGTCAAATGACAATTGTCCTCTTATTGGGAAAGAGGATCAATGACATAGCAATTATCACTTGTCCTTACTCCTTTGGCTAAGATGTTGTATTCTCTATGATCCTTGATTGCACATCCATCTTTGCCAAATTACACTTTGTAGCCTTTATCGCATATTTGACTAATGTTAATCAAATTATGCTTAAGGTATTACACATAGAGAGCTTCGATGAGTTGAGAAATGTTAGGGGCTATAATGGTTCCTACCCCAAGGATTTTGGTGGTGTTTCCATCACCAAAAGTAACATATCCACCTTGAGCTTTCTCTAGCTTGGTAAATAGCTCTCTCTCACGGGACATGTGCCTAGAGCACCCGCTATCAAAGTACCACCTTGATGAGCTTCCGGCTCTTAATGAGATGTGGATGACTAAGCACTTGGGATCATCCTTTCTAACCCAAACTTTCTTAACCTTGGGAGGTCAAGAGATTTTTACCTTTTGGCACTTTATTGGGCTAGGTCCTTCTTCCTTTAAAGATTCCTATTTTCAATGTTTTGAAAATAGTTTCTTTTCTTAACATTCTTCCCATTTGGTGCTTTCTTTGTTTGCATTCTTTGGGACTTGATATCATTAGCTCTTTTTCTATAATCCCTCTTTATGTGTCATTCCAAGCCACAATAGTAGCAATAGAATATGGGTCTTCTTAGTGCATGGGATTACATTGTCCTCATTCTTGATGGTTCATTGTAGAAGGGTTGAGGGCCTCTTCTAGGATTCTTATTTTGACTAGATAGCACTCTAGTCTTCCTAGAAGTGGAGGATTTTACTTGAGATCCTCCATAAGTGGAAGTCCTTTTTATTTGATATTTATTTCATGCCTCCTCGCCATAGGAATATGGTTTGCTCATTCCTTGAGCTCCTCTAGAGGAAGATGCTTGGTCGGCTTATGGTTTACTCCCTACCACTTTTGCATAGGATCTTGATTTGGGTTGCATAGACCTCTTCCAATCTATACCTTATCTCATAGGTGTTTTACCTTGAGTGAGGTAGAAGTGTTCTTCTCAACCTTGGTAGGTCTACGAGGCTCCACATTTTCTTTTACTTGTGAGAAGGTTGTGGAGGTGATTGAGTAAATCCTTTAGCTTTCACAAAGCTACTCTTTGGATTTTAAGTTGAGGTGGAGGTTATGGCCTTGGAATAACCAAGTCTGGTCATGTCCCCATACTCTTTACCCATTTTGTCAAACTTGACATTTCCTTGAGCAAGTATTAAGATGTTCTTCCTCTTATACTCTTCAAGTTCCTTGATTTGCTTGAGGTAATCAAGGGATTTCCTTGTGAGTTGAGTGCAAGTCAAGTTGAGATCCTTGTTCATCTCATTTAGTGTCTTAACTTAGTCTTCCAACTCTTGGATTAGTGAGTCATCACCATTAGACTCATCATTTTCTTCTTTCAAGGTTTTGAGCTTCTTCTCTAGCTAAAAAACCTTGTTGGACAATTTCTTATTGTCCTCAATGAGTATTTCCTTCTCTCACTTCCTATTGATTTGTTTTAAGCCTAGAAATATCCTAGAATCATTGATTTTCTTTTCTAGGTCCACTATTTTTAGGCTCATCTCTTTATTTTCACATAAAAACAAGTAGTTTTCTTTGGAAAGGTCCTTCTCCTTCTCACTTTCCAAAGATGAATCTTGTTTAAGAAAGGAGATAGTGTTTTCAAGAGATTTTGACTTTTCAGTCAATTCAACTATTTATTTATTAAGTTATTTATTTTTCTTTCCCAACTCAACACTTTGTACAAAGAAGTCATCAAAGGCCTCTTATGCATCATAAGTCTCCTCCACTTTTTCATACTCTCCCTCATC
>JAOXJP010049148.1:0-16095 GCA_025762735.1 Platanus orientalis
ATACCCACCTCACCTGGTTTATGGTACGAAACATCAGCCCTCTCATTGGGGATTAAATTGGTGAAGTGATCCCTTGCTTCTAAGGTGGAGACAGTAGTTTCCTCTCACCAGAGTATAAGTGTGATTGTATTGGCCTTCTCACTAAGGATTAAATTGGTGAACCTATTGGCTCTCTCACCAAGGATTAAATTGGTGAACTAATCCGCCATTCTCATTGGGGATTAAATGGTGTGCAGTGTTTTGGCTGATTGAACATATTGATTTGATTCTGTATTGTTTTAGTATAGTGATCGATTCCTTATTTGTTATTGTTTTGTTTTGAATTTGTCCCATATATCTACTTTGGTTTATTTATTGTTTTCAACAAAGTATTGTTTAGAATTGTATAAATTCATATTTTGTAAAGAACATGCAACTATCTATTTTGAATTTCTGAAATCGTAATAAGTCTTGATCCAATACTTCCTATAGTTCACTTATTTTCTTATTGAGTCTGTCAAGCTCACCCCTAATTGGCACCATGAATGATGATGAGACAGCTAAGTAGCAGTTCCAACTAAAGAGACTAGAGTGATTGGACTGGACACATTGAGATTTTATTTCAGTTATCTATTTCAATAGAGACATTATGTTTATTTCAGTTTAGTTCAGTTATTTCAATTTATTTAAAGTGATGTAATAAAGTAGTGGATTTTATTAATTGGATATATTATTTGATTTATAGTAATTATCAAACTATGAGCTATTTGGATTGGAATGTTAGACTTATAGGGTTATGGAACTACATGGCTGTGGATTATTGTTATGGATATGTATTATGAGTTTTATTTAACAGGTCAGACTTATATAGAATGGGATGGTTAGGATTGATGTATTATTCTGTTGCGTATGAATGTGAAAGTAAATAAAAAAGACAAATTTTTACAAGAAATTTATATGCTAATGAATGAATGGATTATTGTCACATGCCAAAATTCGTAGCCTTATTAGTATGGGTTTCGGGGCGAGACATAAGCAGTCCTTAGAGCATGGTTTGAAAGATTTTGTAGTGTTATGCTCAAGAATGGGTCTAGACAATGCCAAGATCACTCTTTTCATCCATCATCAAAAGGGAAAGGTGACGTGTAACAGCCCTTACATACATCATGTAACTAATCTTGACAATCAAATTGTATACTAATTTGATTTGACCCAAAGACCATAGAAGACCTTTAGAAAACCAAGGCTTTATGCACAATCACATGTTGGGAACCTGTGAGCATTGGAGGGCCTTGAAGACCTAATACATATCACTCTGCACCACCCTGATCGCTCATGATGTGGTACCCTGAGTGCTCGTGAGGTGAGGAGAGTAATTGTGAGTAAAATACCAGAAACGAGAAATTTCTGGAGTTTTAAGGGGAGGCTTCTGTGATCACACGAGTGGTCGTGCCTATGGTCCCCGAGCACTCGTGAGGACACACAAGCAATTGCTGAGGGGTACCCCGAGTGCTCGCCACCTCCTAGATCAGAAAATAAAAATGGGAATTTCTCCTCATTTCGATTGGAATCTTTCTAAGAGGAGTATTCTCGTATCTTAACATGTATTTAGTCAATTTTACATTCAAATTGGATTAGAATACACCCAAGGCAAGAGATAAAATAGAAGAGAGCGAATTTGGAGAAAATGAGCTCACCCAAGCAAGGTAAGTTCCAAATCACTTAGATCTAGACTTGTTTAGTTAGAATATGGAGAATTGGACTTTAGATTTACATCCTATAGTGTTTCCTCATTAGAACTATATATTACTTGCAAAGATTGAGCATTGAGAAATGTTTGATCAAAGGATTGAAAGAAAAAGAAAATGATTGTAAGTACTCAGTGTTTCCTTATTAGAACTACATATTACTTGCAGAGATTGAACATTGAGAAATGTTTGATCAAAGGATTGGAAGAAGAGGAAAATGATTGTAAGTACTCTTACAAACTAATGTCATTTCCTTCTTTGTTTTCTTTAGATCCTTGTGAATTGATGGTGAATGAGTGAATCTCACCGTTGAAATGCCTTTGATTTGAAAACCATGAAATCTTTGTTCTAAAATGATGATATCTATGATTGTAAGTGATTTCCATGTGAGTTGAATGCTATTTCCATTACATATGTCAAGTTCATTTAATGAATTCATGTTATCTATTGAAATCTCACGTGAATTGCCATGTAAATTGAATCTAAGTATGTTTTGATCTCATGATTCTCTCTATTAATAGATCCATGGAGTTTTCCTTTGAAATCCATATGTTAGATATGTAATTGACATGGATCTAAGATCAAATTGAGAAGAATCCCCATGAAATTACCTATTATAGAACATGATATGATTGATTTAAGTGAATCTTGTTGAATTGTCATAAGAAATGTGAATCCCTTGGAACTAATTTGCATTTGAACTTGAGGAAATATCTTTGACTGAAATTAAGTATGATTGAAACTTCAATTTCACATATAAACTATGAAATATAGACCAATGATTGGTACTTTTGATTCCTTTAAACAAATCAAAGATCTCATGATATGAAAGATCATAAGAACTACGAATTATGGAAACCGACTCGAAGTAATGATCATATGTGATTTATACGAATGAATTATGAATAATTGAATATAAAATGTTATGATTGGAACTTATTGAACCATAAAACCTTCTTTCATATGTCATGAGAATCTTTATTGACTATTGATATCCTTTGACATGTTTCAATTGTTTATTAAACCTTGAAAGATTATTAAATCTTTGAACTATTGAACCATCTTTGGGCCTTATCGAATTGTTGAATCTTTGAACTATTGAACCGTTTTGAACCTTCCATTGGGTCGCAACAATGGAACATGTATTTTTGACCTGCCATTTAGTCGCAACAATAGTACAATATAGAGGACCACACCGGGAATCTATATAAGGACCCACCCTTGGGTCGTAACAATGGAATATGTATTTGAGACCTACCATTGGGTCGTAACAATCAAATATGTATTTGAGATCTGCCATTAGGTTGCAACAATGGTGTAGTATAAAGAAATCCAGCGGTAATCTTTTATATAGGAACCTTCCATTGGATCTTAACAATGGATATGATATGATCTTTGAGATATACCATTGGGTCACAACAATGGTAAACTATTTGGGAGCTTCCATTGGGTTGCAACAATGGATATGATATGATCTTTGGGACTTACCATTGGGTCACAATTGTAAAACTATTTGGAACCATCCATTGGGTCGCAACAATGGAGATTATTATTTGACTATTTTATTGACCTATTGAACTCATTTGAATATTGTTTCGGGACCTACCATTAAGTCGCAGCAGTGGAAGTTATTGATATTGACTTGACTTGTACCTTTCCTTAATTTGAACCTATTAAACCTTATGAACATAGTTTTAGGCATGGTTTTAAATCTCGGACAAGACATCACTATCATGGGTTTAAGAGACGAAATGGGCTATGTAATCAAAATCCCCTGAGGGTTCCCATTTATCGAGAGATGTCTCGCGCATCTCACATGGGTCTTGCAATACATGGGAACCCCAAGCCTTTTTTTGCTTAAAATTGTCGAGAGACGTGAGAGAGTGTGTATCACGTCATCACGTCTTACGTCTCGCAGCCGAAACCCCCCATATCACAAGCTTCAAAATTCAACAAAAAACTCAATTTTTTCTCTATTTCATGGTAGATTTAGCTTCCTTAAGAAAAATCTAGGACTCCATTTGAGTCCATTTAGATTGAATAGCTTTATTTGAGCCGAACTGAAGCCAAAACCCAAAATCTCATCAAAAACTTCGGTAATCTCCCTATTTCTGCTCTAATCCTCGTATATTTTTTTTATATATTATACATTTGTGATAGATCTACATATTAATGGGACAAAAATTTCAGAAAAAAATGTTTATTTATTTTTTTGAAAAAATAAAAAAAATAAAGAAAATTTAAAAAATTATACCAAATGAGCATTGTTGGATCTAATTTTTTATATGGCATGTAACATATTTTTCATATAATAAGTCAATTTGGTAGATTTCTGAAAATAAAATATTTTTTGTATTTATTTAATAATTAAAAATTTTCAAAAAATATGAAAAAATACAAAAAACATATTTGAACATATTGAAACATACACTTTAATTATACTATGTTTTTTGTATTTTTTTATTTTTATTATGAAATTTTAATAATTTTTTTTTAATTAAAAAAAAAATCTAAAAATTATATCAAGCATGTAGAACATTTTGATAGTATTTACATGTCCTAGATCAAACATGTAGACCATTTCCTAAAGTTTCATTAAAAAATTCCAAGGCGTAAATAGTGTTTTCATAGATTCCAAAAGCGACAATGTATGTCATGAGGGTGACGGTTCTCCCAACCATCATAGATGGTTGTTTCCTATATTTAATGATTCTTGAATATTTATTCTACCAAATCTTGAAGTTTCACATCAAAATTCCTTCATTTGATTAGCTTTTCCCCTGTTTTCCACTGTCTCCTAGTTTCTTACGCCATCTCCCCACGATAAACTGTGATATGCGAAATGTCTCTGCCTCCCCTAAGCGACGATAACGATACTTTAAACCTTGGTTCCGGGACCTCCCATTAAGTCACAACAATAGAGAACAATGATTGAATCTTTGAAATTTACTAAGAAGTGATATGAATGAATGAATAAGATGTTAATCAAGTCTATAAATAAACAAACTATGTGATATAAATGTATTCGAATCTTAATGATAAGTGGACTATTGATTAAAAATATGAAAAATGAACATGAAAAAGTGTTATAATGACTAATTCCGAAAGTGAATGATGCTACACTTATCATTGCTTTGTGATACATATTCCTTTATTGTCCATAACATTGATTATGGTTATATAGCTTGTTTGATTATACCTATGGACTTATATGCTATTACTTCCTATAGTTTAAACTTTATATTGTCATCCATGTTTACGTTACGTAACAGAAACCTATGTGCAAGCTATATCAGTTATCATTGAATATGGTTTGCATTTGAACTTGTTGAGCCCGTCAAGCTCACCCAAATTGGCACAGGTTTGGACAAGAGAACGAATTAATCGTGACGATGGCTGAATACACAATGGGCTTATAAAATGATTGATTTCAAAATTTTTTTTTTTTTTAAACTTTCATTGGATGAATGTAATAAGTACTTTACATTGGAATTGAATGTAGTGAATTTATACGATTGTAAAGGTTCACATATTGACGATATATGTGATTGTGGGTACTTTTATGTTATGCTCAGAGTCACTTTATGATTGAGTAGATGATTTACTATTTCCGCTACACTTTACTACGATTGAAATGCTTATAGATATATGCTATGAATGAGTTATGTTTTCACTAAAGGTAAAGGTAATAAATCAAGAATTATAGTTTGATGATGAAAAGCTTATGTCAAGGCATAGGTAAATGTTTTTATGCTTCCACATGTAATTGAATGTAATAGACTATAATACTATGATACGAATATATGGTAGCATATGTTATGGAATACGGATTGATTGTTAATGCAATGATCCAAATCCGTGGTGCATACGGACAAAATCCGAGTCTGAGTTTTAGGGGTGTTACATGACAACTCTTATTTTTTATGAAGCTGACATCGTTGTTATAGGTAATGATTGGTGTGAGATTAATAATTTGAATAGATTTTTGGGCAAGGAGTTTGAGATCAAGGACTTGGGACACCTCAGATGCTTTATTGGCATTGAAGTTGTTAATGCAATAAAGGTACATTATTATCTCAGTGCAAGTACGTATTACATCTCCTTTAAGACTCCGATATGTTAGGGTGTAGACCTTATGAGACTCCCATTGAGTCTAATCATCGCCTTTAACAGATGAAGGTCATCGGCTTATTGATATTAGTCACTATCAGAAATTTTACGGAAGATGATCTACTTCACATTGATTAGACCTGATATCTTTTATGTTGTTGGAATGGTTAGTGAGTTTATGCATGCTCCCACTAAGAGGCATCTAGAGGCAACATACCATATTGTTCGATACTTTAAGAAGAGTCCAAGCCAAGGGCTCTTGTATGTCAAGTAAAGGGTTCTCCAAATAGAAGCTTTCACCGGATGCAAATTGGGTTGGTTTTGTTTATGACAGAAGGTCTACATCAAGGTATTGTACCTTTGTGGGAGGTAACCTCTTACATGGTGAAACAAGAAGCATCTAGCTATAGCAAGAACCAGTGCAGAAGCTAAGTTTCGTGCCATGAAAAATCGAATTTATGAGATTCTTTGGATTTGTGAACTCCTTAAAGAGATGGGATTTAGCTCCCAAGGTCCTATAAGCTTGTATTGTGACAATAACACTGTGATCAGCATTGCTCACGAATCACCATCCCATTCTGCATGATAGGACCAAAGACAATGACATTGACACTTGACAAGCACTTTATCAATAAGTTACATATTGAACAGATATGTATTCCCTTCATGAGGACTAGAGACTAGTTGGCCAACTTTATTCACTAAAGGGCAATGTTGTCCTAATTTCAATAAGATTGTTGGCAAGCTTAGTATGCATAATATCTACATACCAGCTTAAGGGGAAGTGTTGTGGTACATGGGTGTATAGGATCATATATGTAAGGATACATATGTATTGTACAAGGGTATTCTTGTAAATACCCTTTTCATGTATTCTTGTATTATATCCCTCTTTTAAAAGATATGAAAGTAAGTGAGAGTATTCAACCACTCTCCATGTGTTTTCTATTCTTTCCTCAACCTCTCTTCGTCTTCTTTTTTTACAAAAAGAAAAGATTTATTAAGGGGATGAGCGATCCCCAAGAGAGCCAACAGCCCAAACGGCCAAACAAAAGACTAAATTCTGAACATGTTTCCCCACCCTCCTTTAATATCTATAAAAGAATCCCCCCCACCCCACCCTATCTCTTCTTCTTCTTCTCCTTCCTTCTCTTCCTCTACTTGATAACCTATCACTTCAAGAACTAAATCACCAAAAATCCAGTTTGAGTTAACTGCATGATGCATAAACAGTGAAGGTTTTGGGTGTGATTTGTCAGTTGATCAAATTCCCATATCCAATAAGAGATCTACAGAAACAATCTCAATCAATCTGGAACAGGATTGAAGCTGCTGTGACGACATAGTGCTCAGCAATTGGGAATTTTCATGGAATTCGTGAAGTTTCCACTACATGAAATCCGGACTCATAAATAGTTTATTTTTAGATGTTTTCAAGACCAAAAAATAAATTCAATGCTATATTGTTTATATTTTTTTGCATAGTAAATTTGATATCACACTTACATGATCAGATTAGCAGTTTAATTTAGATTTTATAATTGCAAGTTTTTACATACATACATCATCAAAATTAAATATCTAACCTCAATACGATCAAATTGTTCAGCTAGTCTGAATTTTTCTCGTTGTAAGTTGAAAAATGACTATATTAATGAAGTTTAAATTTATTGCATTTTATTTTCAGTCAATCACATGTATAACATATGCCTTGCTCTAGTACTTTAGAATCCATGAAAGTCAAGCATCTCCTTGTACGCAAAGAAGTTGAGAGGCTTGATTCCTTAGGTTCCGCGGTATGTGGAGGGAGTTTTCACTTAAAATACTATAAAGTGCATTTAGTATATGCCTGCATTCATGTGTGCATGTGCACGGACATGAGAGAGAGTTTTCCGGAATGTTGTTACATTCACTTCAAGGTTGTTTTGTGAAAAGAGAGACAGATTTCTAAGATAAGGGGCTGATATACACTTCAATTTTCCAGCAAAATTTTATCCATTCAATGAGCAGAAACCAAAAAATTATGTGTCACAATGCTAACGATTAAAAATGATAACGTGTCCATTATACTAGAGAAAATAATTTACTATCACTTCAGCAATTTTTTTTGAGAAAGGCAAATACCAAATCATATGCATCATAACCGTCACATTTGGAAGCCACATCCAACAGGATATCCTCGGAACATTGTAAGGAACGTTTATGGATTTCATGCTTCAATATAGATCCACGTTCAGAGGCTGCAGGAGCAGGCAGCTGCACGTGGAAGTCAAACCTCCCTGAGATGTACCAAGTTAACAAGTATTCAAAATATAAGAGCTAATAAAGCTATCATGCTAGCTGCACTTTTTATATTTTTTTACTTTATTTTTTCCCTACATTAGACTTTTACAAGAACATGCATAACAAGTGAGTAACCTGAAGAGCTCAATGACTGTGGCAGATTCCCAAGAGATTGTGCAGAAGCCATGAATGCAACAGGGCCAATTCCACATGAGCTTTGCCTCTTTTCCTGCTCAATACACATGAAATTGTATTACAGATAAAATGGTTAAAGTTCAAAGCAATTTAATGCTAGTTGAGGTCCTTCCTCTGAAGAAGATCGAGCTTAATGCCAACCATTATAGAAATATCTATATTGAAAACTTCAGAATGGAAATATTACCCTGTACTCGTCCATGATATCCGTAAGAAATTCCACCAGTGCAATGACAGATGTTGAAGGTTGAGATGCCTCAGAGTCGGAGGAAGATGAAACAATATTATCCAGATCGTCAAAGATTACAAGAGAAGGTGAATTCTCAAAAGCTTCAGATATGTAGCCAGAAAGTGTTAGCCGAATGCTGGAGGGCTTCTCTAGAGCAAGACTGGAACAGCTTATAAAAACTCTGCAGAGGCAAACCTCAATCAGAGAAAAATTTACAGGATTTTTTATTTGGAACATGTAACAGTCCATCCTCAATTTTGATGGGCATATGCAGGGGAATTTTGAGTTTTTTTTTTTGGCAATAGTTTTTAATTCTATCAATTTTGGGCTAATCTAGGTTAGTTTCTTATCAATCAGTTTAAATTTTTATTCGATAATAGTTTTTTTTTTTTTTAAGAAGTGAAAGTTTTATTTCCATCACTTTTCTTTAGGGTTTATTTTGGTTGAACCAAAACTTGCCAATTTGACCTGATTTTGTTTTCATTTGAAAGGTTATTCAACAACCTCTTCAACGAGCCTACAACCTTGTGAATTTGATGTGATTTGAGAATGTTATGCCAAAATACTAGCAGGTATAACTATTTTAGAGTCTCTTATTAGTGAAATTAGTTGGGGTGTATTTGCAAGTCTAAAGTGTAAAAGCTATATACAATTTGTAACTCATTTTATTATTGATTGACTGATGAGTGAATAAAATTTTCTAGGTCCATGGCTGCTTTGTTCTCTAGTGGGATTCTAGAAATTTGAAGGAGTGATGCTTTCAAGTTCCAAGTTCCAACCCTAGGTGTGACTCCTAGATGCATCTAGTGTGACTATAGTTGATTATCTTCTTTTCCCTTTGTTCTTCTACTTTTTTTTCCTGTTATTTTTACTGCAAACAATTTTGTTAGAAAGGCTAAAATTTACTCTAAACTCTTTAAAACCTTTCAACCCTAGCCCCCAATCTCATAAACCTGTCTTTAAATCTCTTATAAAACTAAATTATTTCTTCTATACCTAAAAGCTACCATCATTCCCTCTTGGTCCTGCATCAGATTTGGGGTCAGAGCTTTGGTCTTGCATCAATATTACTCTCCACATCTTGATCTCATAAAAAAGTAAAAAAAAAGAAAGAAAGAAAGATAAAAGATTTATTCATAGAGTCCACTTCAGAATAGAGGATTTTTGGAATAGATGTCAATTAAAATTTTACAGAATGAAATGATACAGATGCAGAGAAAAATTAATAAATTCCATACACATGTGCCAAGATCTCCCCATTCTCTTCAAGGGATTTTGTGATTGCCCAAGCTAACGACGTTTTCCCAGAACCCTGACAAATGTGAATAATGCCAAAACAAAATAAACCCCAATATCTCAAGACTTGAACAGATAAGCAGTTTAATAAACTCACAACAAAGTATTATGAAAAAAAAAAAAAAAAAAACAACTCACAACAAAGTCAAGATCTTGGAAGGGCAGTAACTACTATACTTAATTATGCATAAGCAGTGAAAAAAATTCATATATGCTTAAATAAAATATTTACAATACAACAAAAGCAGCCTTATCCCAACTACTTGGGGTCGGCTAAATGAATATGTTCTGCCTTTCCACTCTATCTTAGGTCATATATGCCATTAAATCACAAGCTTCTATGTCTCTCCTTACTACTTCAACCCAAGTCAATTTTGGCTTTCCTCTTGTCCTTTTAGCACCTTCAACTTGCATCGTCTCACACCTTCTCACTGTTACAGTCAATGGTCTTCCTTGCACATGACCAAACCATCTCAGTCAACTTTCACTCATTTTATAACCTATAGGTGTTACACCTAAGCTCCCGTGAACGGATTCATTCCTAATTCTATCCTTCTTAGTTTGACCACTCATCCATCTCAATATCCTCATCTCAGCCACACTCATTCTATGTACGTGTAGTTTGTTGGCTGCCTAACATTCTACTCCATAAAGCATGGCTGGCCATATAACCGTTTTATAAAAATTTCCCTTCAATTTTACTGGTATTCATTTATCACACAACACTCCAAAAGCACCTCTCCAGTTCAACCACCCCACTCTAATTCTATAAACAACATCATCTACAATATATCCCTCCTTGCACATGATTGAACTATGATAATAAAAATGGTAAATAAAATATTTACATAAAGAGAAAAAGAAGTTAAGCACTTCCACTATACAAAGACTCTGTACAAACACCTTTGCCAATTAATCAACACACCCCATTGGCACTATTAAGTGCATTCATATCAGATATACATAGCCCTTCATAAGCCTCTCTAATGTTTTCTATTATGTGCAAGCCCCTGTCATTTCCAAGGATAGTCACTACTCAAACTTTAATGTTAGTTGACAATCTCTAGTTTTTCCCAAGCACCACTTTCTTTTTTATTGGATTACATTTAGGAATAGCTTCCCAATTCACTTTGATCGAACAACTGTAATCATGAACTCTTTCAAATAGAGGTCCAACTAAAAACTTAAAGATATCGGATGTTTATGAAGATAAATGATCATATTTCTTTTTGTTGGAAGATTTTTTCAGTTTCTTTCTTTATTGATGGCTCTTCTTCTTCCCTTATCTCCTAAACTTGTGGACAACCAACATGCCAGTTGTGTTACAAGAGTAACACATCTTCCACAGACTAATTGCAAAGTCCACAAGTTTAGATGCTTTCTAAAACTATTAATAAATAGCCAGGTGTTTACATATTGTTTACTTTTCACCTACTAAGGCAAAAGCATACAAGTAGCCAAGAAAGGACTCATTTATTCCAAGTATCTGAAATCTGAATAACTTGGAAATGTTTTGGGATGAAAGTGGGGGAGGGAAAATAGTATTATTGGTTAAAGCCCTTGATTTTATAGAGGATAGCTTTCTTTCTTTCTTCTTTTTCTTCTCTTTCTAACATCATTTGCTTGTCCCATTTTGATAATCCCTTGGAACTTTAATTTCCCGATAAATCATAGATATGTAGACTTGGTGAATTTTACATGATTATTGACATTTTTTATAAGGATGCCCTTTATGCCCTCTGGAACCCAACTGTTGACTTTGGCTCATCAAACCTGGTGGTTCTTTCTCCCCTAAGTTGTTTTTCAAATCCTTGAACATGTCCACCTTCAGCTTCTTCCTTCCCACATTCCACCATTTTGAGAGTAATAGCTCCAGTTGTTTTTATTTATTTATTTTGGAATAATAAATGTAACGTGGTGAGAAACAAAATGTGCTTTCCACGAGTTGAAAGCTCTTTTTAAGGGTTAAAGTTTACACTTTGATATTCACAATCAAGAAATGTTATCTACATAAAAGTAGAATATTATTCAATGCTCTTCTCCTCAAGTGCATATGTTGTGTAAGAAGGAAGACGAATCTGTTAATCACCTCTGTGAGCAATGTGAGGTCATCCCAACTATTGGAAGCTTTTGAAAAAGAATTGGAAAAATAAAAATAAAGAAAGAAAGAAAGAAAGAAAATTAATCAGATCTATCTTTGGTCTTTGCTAGATGCTATGGATCACCTTAAGTAATGAATAAAGCACCTTAATGTTAGAAGTAAAATGTTTTTGGGGAGCACTGCATTGGCTATTCTTTGGGATATTTGGGAATAGTAATGTAAAAATAATTGAGGATGTGTTTATAGACTGTACATTCAATGAGATTATGGAGGTGTGGCTCTCTAGGTCATTTCGCCTATGGAATCTTGTGGACTTGATAATCGATAAATCACTAGGACCAAGGTTTAAAAAGTTGGTGTCAGTAGAAACGTTGGTCACTAAAAACTAAGAAACATGTCGGTAAAGCCAGACATGTTGTGCCAAATATTGTAGAACTCATGAAAATATTGGAAACAGTGCGTAATCTTTAACAATATTCATTAATATTTCAGAATATTATAAATAAAAAAAAGAATAACTACACATTTTTAATTACCATATTCAATTTTGCTTAAAAATGTTTAAAGCTAACAAGAGTCAACAAAGAATTTAAGTATGAAGATGCATTTGTTAATTTCAATGGAAATCAAAGAAAATGTGACACAGGGTCATTTTTAATACATCATATAAATTAATAAATAAATAAATAATTATGAAGTGATCATTCTTAACCACAAAAATCATGGCATTGGGGTCAAAGAAGAAAAAAAATAGAACTATGATCAAAACAAATAGAGGAAGAAGGCATCACACAATTGGGTACCCAAATATTATTCTTTGGTCAACATTTCCATAAATGTCAACTGAAACATTGTTCATAAAGCTGACATTTGGTCAAAACGATATGAAATGTATTGAAAGATTAGAAAATGTGTCCAAGAAACATTACTGGTAGGTTCCATGTCAATGCTTATGGAATGGAAACATTTTGTGGAATTATTAGGAAATTTGCCGAGTTTTTGAACATATTAAAGACTCAATTTTTTTGTGGTCCTGTGGAAGCCTCTCCATTTACCAATTCTGATCCAGATTCCAAACCTCCTAGTAAAAAAAGTAAAGCATAATTTTGATGGTACTCACTATATATTCAGGCCATTCAGGGTCTACTGGAGTCCTTGATAGCCTAGGTCATACACGTTTTTGGGACTAGTGGTGCAGGTAATTCAATCAGTCCTAGTCAAAGGGTTCAAATCGTTAAGTCTCTAATTTGCCAGCAGTGGAAGGAATTAGAGTGATTTCCCCCCTTTGTTATACATCATTTTTTTCTCATATTAATAAAATTTCCCTGTTTGGTCAAAAAAAAAAAAAAATACTTTGGAGAAAAAAAAGCAATCGGTGCATAGTTTAACTAATGGGCTGGTGAACTCTGTCTTGCTAACAGCAGGGATTAAAGGGCCAATAACTTGCCTATCAAATGTTTCACTTCTATAGCTGTTTGTAGCTACTATTGGTGCCAATTTCCAAATTGGCCCCCTTTGTATTTCTCAGAAGAAACATGTGAGTTCTTATGGCTCAAATTTTTATATGGTGTACTGGAATTATTATCTATTAATTTTAATCTTCATATTTTGCAGAGTGTATATTCTGCATTTCTGGCTGAGATTTATCTGCAATATCCAGAAATCAATCATATATTATGCTATTTGAAGTAGCTTGTGATACTTTTAAGATGCTCCTTTGCTATGCTATTTCCCACATGCAACAAGTTGTTTCTTCATTATCTTTGGTGAATTGGTAATGCATAAATGTGTTTGTAAAAATTCTTCTAATGTATCAGATGCTATGAATGGAAATTAGACTTTTCCAGTGAATTAACGAAAAGGTTCAGAAATTACATGTCTAATAGTTCTAAAGGACAATATCATGACAGAGGCCACCACCACATTAATATTGAAAATGAATTCTGAAATTCAAAAGACTGTCAATAAAGAATAGGAACAAATCCACAACATATACATTTTGGAATATACATAATATTAAAGTCAAAGCATGAAAAGTTGTCTTTAGCTATTATATCTTCGATATGAGGATGAACTCACAGGAGGTCCATATATGAGAACGTGTCCAGGAAGAGGAAGTTTAAAAGTGCTAAGAAGCTTCCCAGAAGTTGGAGATAACAGAACGCTCAACCCTGTAGGAATAAAGAATGTATATATATGAGAAAATCTAAGGGCCTCGACAGGGAGTGAAAGAGGATAGAATACTGTCTTCAAACTTGTACATGTAGCATGTGTCTTTAGGTTGAAACCCTCTTTTGACTAGAGAAAAAGAAACGGAGAAAATTCTGTAGATCAGATGGTTGAAAACATCAAACCATATGGTTTCTTCTGCCAGGAAGATCTCCTGGATCATCCCCATCCTGACACACAAATTTGAAGACAGTAGTCTGGCCCTTTTAGGTCCCAATGGAACCCCAGCCATCCTCATGTATATACCAAGAAAAACAACAAACATATTAGGACTGTAATGTTCATGAACATCGAAGCTTCACATAATAAACTCATCCAACAAGTAAATGCAACAAGCTGTACCTATAAAAAGAAATACCTACGATTAATAACATCAGAACTGGCAGTCCCCATCCAGCTCAAGGAAGAAATGGTCGAATTAAAGCCTTTTTCTAAGGTTCTCTCTTTGACAGAATGAAGAAATACAGGATCACCCAAATCCAATTGTCCAAAGGACAATTCCAAGCCTGCAAGGTTATCAATGCTATTCTTTTCTTTGTTGAAAGTAAGCTCATAAGTACCATGCTGACCACTATTAGAAAATTCCTCTGATGTAGCTAATAGAAATAAGAGTTCAACTGGAGGTTCTCCCGCCCTTTTTCTTATAACTAAAGAATCACCAGATGATGCCTCTTCCTTTCCATGATTCCCAAACTTATGACCCATCATTTCAAAGTGAATTAAGGTTTCTTTTCCTAAAACCAATGAACTCACATTCACTCCTGTATTAAATTTAATTGCCTGAAGGTGTCCAATAAACCATGCATGAAGAAGACTTGCTTTTCCAATTGAAATAGGGGACTGAGATGCAGCCTCTTCATCTTCGTATTTTGGAAACCCACAAGAAAGATTAGCAATAAAGTCTTCATGAATTGACCAATCTATCACATTTGCATCGTGAATCAAATCATTTCTGATAAGCATGTTTTTATTCTGAAGATTTTTATGGCTTTCAAACAAATTCGAACCATTGTCCTTAAGGATCTTTTCCTTCCCAAGCAACTTAAACCGACAAGGAGAGAGAGTGAATGAAGAAGCATTTTTCTTCGGATTAAGGTTGCAACTTTTTACATATACCCCTGCAAAAATAAGTGGCTTACTCATTCAAAGGCCTGATAACGATCAGAAGAATACATACACAGTTAAAGCATATAAGAGTTCTACAATGATAATATAATTTTAATAATAAAAAAGGCATCATTACACTCATAACACACAATACTACTACAAACTATTATATGGGATAAGTTAAACAAGTCAAGTAGGAAAAGTATTCACTGACGCACATTATGAGATTCTAGCAACTACAATTACATTCTTACATTGCTTAAAGTTTAAGCAGTCATCCAATCTAAGTAAACTCAAACAGCATCTCAAAACACCAAGTTTACATGAAGGTTCAGTACCGCTCACTATGGCAATAACATATCAGAATTTTATTTTTTATTTTTGATTGGTGAAGAGATGATTCTATTAACTGAAGAAATGTGTGAGAAGCATAGTTACCCAAGCGAGAAGTGAAAGTGAGGCTCAATAAATTCTTGGGAAGCAAGAAGCGAAAAACAATAATAAAGTAAATAACTATAAATTATAATAAATAATTTCAACTACAATATAATAAGGTGAATAAACTTCAAGAAAGTACAAAAAACCTAAAATATATACTATGTAAGTACAAAAGATTCATGATATATAAATCAATATGCAAACCATTTGTTACTAGCATAGTTATCAGAGCGAGAAGCAATGCAAAAGCAAGAAATGAGAAGCGAAAACCGAGTAAGAAACATATGGAGAATGGGTAGGAAGCGATTGGGAAGCAAGTAAAGTGCAATTAGAAGTAACTTCAAACCATTAGAAAAAAATGTTATGAAATGACTATTAAA
>JAOXJP010049169.1:0-16092 GCA_025762735.1 Platanus orientalis
TCCAATTGATCCATTAATGTCCTAGAGATTATTTTCCAATAACCAAAAGGGTTTGACAGTGACTAGTTTAATGTCCTAAGGGTTATTGAGGGATATTGTATAGTGGAAGGATGTTTTTGTGAAAAGGTTTGTGAGGAAGGGCCTCAATGTTAAATTCTTATCCTTGAGAGTTCAATTATGACATGTCACAGGGATTGTTACAATTAATAGAGTACCTAATTGTAATTATCAAATAGTTGAGTTCTTGATTGTAGTTTGACTCAATTCAGGGTGGTGGGTCCCATAAGCTTAAGGATAAGAATCCCATAAGGATCCCATACCCCTTAGGGTTTATCTAACCTCTCTTTATCCCTATATATAAGGTTATCCATGTTCAGATACGGTCTTGTAACAATTCTGGAAGTGGGAGAGGTGCAGAGAATTTTGGAGCAAGTGTGGAGACTTTGGAGACTGGGTCAGATTGGATTCTTTTATCCGGCTATTTGATTGAGGTAATTCTAAACTTACTTTAATATTAGATCTCAGAGATTCATATGGTGATCATAGGAAAGCATATTTAGATATGTGATTGATTAATGAACTTTACTAACTTTTGTGTTTAAGAATGGTAAACTTCCAACAATAAGAAACTACAACACAAAGATTTATGTGAAAACCCCAAAAACTGGAAAAAACCATGGATCCACACCGAAACCTTTCACTATATTGGAAGAATATAAAGATATAAGTTTTCCTCCTCACACACACTTTATCACTGCCTACAACCCTTGTAACACCCCGCACATGGTTTGCACATGTGTTATATTTATACTATACACTCATAATACATACATTCTGCACACACTTAGAACTATTTAAATACAGATATACTAATCTGTAAATTGGAAAAACTTTATAGGGACACCAACAAAAATATATGAAGAATCTATGAGAAAACTTTATTTCATTGGATAGGCACGGAAGTTTAGAGTTCAACAAAATAAATGGTGAGCGAAATGGATCCCAAATGAAAAAGCTATAAGCATTTTAGTGAGTGATGGTCAAAAAAATAAAAATAAAAAATAAAATTTTGGAACTAGGCTTCAGCCTGATCAATCGAGATGACCCCCGATCGATCGGCTAGGAAGGCCCGATCGATCGTCTGTTTTGGATTGAAACAAGAAAGTCATAAACAGAACTTCCCTTCTCCATTTTAGTTTTTAATTTCTGTGGTGCCTCTTAGGGGGTCTATAAATTGATTGTTTTTTACCCAAAGAGACCTAGAAACCCTAGAAAATAAAGATAAAGAGTAGAGGAAGAGAAAATAGAGGAAAAACTAGGTTTTGGGATTGTTTTGATGAACGAAAGCTTAGAAATAGATTTTCACACGAAGAGGTAAGAACACATATAAACTAATTCTATTTTCACTCTATTAGGTTCATAGAAGTGATTCAATCTTGTTTTGCAAATATCTGTTTTGGAAGGCTTTTAAAGCTAAGAACAATGGTTTTCTACCGCACCCCAAACCCATACCGGTAGGACCATGAATTTCATTACGTGACATTAACGCTTTTTGTATTCAATCATTCATAACCTGTATAATTTTTTTCATTTTTTATAATCATACACAACAGAATAATACATCAATCACTTTCCTTCTAATCACATAATAAATGGCATCACATAAGTCTGACCTGTATAAAATTCCATATTCCATAAACCATAATCCTATAAAAAAACCCATAACATAGTCTAACATTCCCATTAAATTAAACCAATAGTTTGATATAATCAAATCCATCAATTAAAATCACATATTAAAAATCCATAACTTATTACATCTCTTGAAATTTAAACTAAAATAGATAAAGTCTCTAATTCAAATAACTGAATAAACAAGTGTAAGATCACTAGCTCTCTCTTTCTAGAACCGCTACTCTGCGATCTCCTCATCATTTGTGGTGTTAGATTGGGGTAAGTTCGATAAACTTAGCAATAAAACAATAAACTAAGAAAATAGTGGATTAAGACTTAGCACGATTACAGAAACTAAACAGATGCTTTCATATTTACAAATCAATATACAGATTAGTTCATAAAATAGTCTTATGCATTACTTAAATATATAATAAAATTTATAGTTTTATATACAAAACAAAATTCAATGCTAACATATACTTTTACATTAAATAGGACGGAATGGATTAGATCATGTCTCATATCATAGCTAGTACAAAACAAAATAGAACATATAACAATTCACACCATTTAAACCCAGGTGAAAATGGTCCAGTTCACACCATTTAGACCCTAGTGAGAAGGGTCTAATTCGCATCATTTAAACCCATGTGAGAAGGATCCAGTTCACACCATTTATACCCATGTGAGAAGGGTTGTTACTACTGCCTATGTGGCCAGTAGTAAGGATCCATAATAGTTCACACCATATACCCGATGAGGTGAGTTTCATAAATAAATCCCTTAATGGGCAGGGTGGTTTTTCAATAGAACATATCATTCTTTTGAGTTTTCATCAAAGCATATAAATCATATGGAAAACATATAACAATTTCTTTACATTAACTTAAGACAAAATAATATATAAGAATATGCTTGACCCTCCTGAGCACAATCTATAGGACATATTTTTCAGAACAATACAAATCTGTCCAAAATAATACTCTTTATATATCATGAATATTAGGATATGAAATCTACACTTTTCTTTGCAAAATAAGATTCAAGAACACTATGGATCTATATAAAATAGAATATAGAATAAAAAATATGGGTTTTCTTGCAAATCATTAAATAAATGCCTCTAAAAATATTTAGAAGATCAAAAACAATTAATAGAATAGTTTTTATAATTGTTTTAAAGTAAACCCTCTTTTAAAACTCTTGATTTTCATTCCAAACATAGTTCTATATGTAATACTAGTACAAAATAGATTCAAAGTAGAGGAAACAACTCTTTAAAAATCCTATGGGATTGAAAACAAATCACTTCTTAATCATATTCTTGCAATACTAATTCATCTCTTCCAAAACCATGTTTTACAACTTCAGGCAAAACCCAAAACCAATGAAAGATTCAAAACCCGGTTCAAAATGATTAAAATATTTTGCAAAATGGAATTAATGGAGTTCTAAGAACCTAAGAATGAAAAGAAAATAATACTTTAATTGTGTTCTTACCTCTTTGTGTGCAAAAACGTTACTAAGCTTTCGTTCTTCAGAAAAGTCTTAGACCTATGCCAAAACTTAGCATTTTCTTCTTTTTTCTCTTCATCGTTCTTGAGCAGTACTAAATTCAGCTTTGTTCCCAAAGCTTGCTATAAACTATTCCAGAATCTTGAAGTGAATCACAAATCACGATAAAAAACTATTCCAACTAGAATAATATGTAGCTTCACAATCTCATCAATGTACAACTTGGCTAGTCTATCAAATGAGTAATTTACCTGAACGGGTAAGAAATGAGCGACCTTGGTTAATCGGTCTACAATAACCCCGATTGAATCAAATCCCTCCCTGGTCTTAGGTAGTCCACTAACAAAGTCCATAGATATGTGCTCCCACTCTATTCAATAATTTTCAATGTTTGTAATGATCCTACTGGCTTCTGGTGTTTAACTTTTACAAGATGACAAGTCAAACATTTGGACACAAAATCTGCAATTTTCCCGCTTCAAGTTATTCCACCCATAGTACTCTTTTAGGTCCTTGTACATCTTTGTACTTCCTATATGAGCTGCATACGTTGTTCCATGTGCCTCTTCCATGATTTGTCTTTTAAGTTCAGGGTCATTAGGCACACACAACCTCTTACCATACCAAAGAGAATCATCTCCTTTAATGGCAAAGTCTGCCTTTAATCATTTCTTAACCTCTTCAATAATTTTTTGAATTTGGAGATCTGAACTCTGAGCTTCCATAATCTTGTCATTCAACACTAGATGTATTCTATGATACACCATAACACATGCCAAATCGCTAGAAGATTTTTAACTCAAATCATCGACAACCACATTGGCCTTTCCTGGGTGATAAAGGATAGTGCAATCATAATCCTTAATCAACTCATGCCATCTTCTCTGCCTCAAATTCAGATCCTTTTGTGAAAACAAATATTTCAAACTCTTGTGATCTGTATAAATCTTATAAGGCTCTCCATACAAGTAACGCTTTCATATTTTTAATACAAAATCCATCGTAGCTAATTCCAAATCATGTGTTGGGTAATTCTGTTGATAAAGCTTAAGCTGTCTAGATGCATAAGCAATGACTTTTCCCTCTTGCGTCATAACACAGCCCAAACCTTTTGTAGATGAGTCATTGTAGATCACATGCTTTCCTCCTTTGTTGGATGGTAATGTAAGGACTAGTGAAGAAACCAATCTATCCTTAAATTCTTAAAAATTATGCTCACATGCCTCATTCCAGTTGAACTTAGCATTCTTTTATTTCAACTTCGTCAAAGGACCCGTAATGCTGGAAAATCTTTCAACAAATCTCTTATAATATCCAACTAATATCAGAAAGCTACGAATTTTAGTCACATTCATAGGTCTAGGCCAATTAACCACTACCTCAATCTTCTTGGGGTCAACATAAATTCCATCATTTGAGATTACATATCCCAAGAAAACCACTTTATCTAACCAAAACTCACATTATTAAATATAGCATAAAGTTTATGGTTTCTCAAATTCTACAATGTAATCTTCAGATGCTCTTCATGTTCCACAGAACTCTTTGATTAAACCAGAATATCATTAATAAATACATGATAAACTAATCTAGATAAGGTCTAAATACCCAGTTCATTAAGTCCATAAATGGTACAGGCGCATTCATCAGTCCAAAAGGCATGACTACGAACTCATAATGTCCATACCTGGTACAGAAGGCAGTCTTAGGTATATCCTCATTCTTAATTTGAAGCTGATGGTATCTGAATCTAAGGTCAATCTTGGAAAAGACCTTGCCACCTTGTAGTTGATCAAAAAGATCACCAATCCTTGGTAAAGGATACTAGTTCTTTACTGTTACCTTATTCAACTTTCTGTAATCAATGCACAACCTCATGGTTCCATCTTTCTTTTTCGTAAACAAAACAGGTGTGTTATTCGCCATGAGGCACATAAAACCGTTGTCCATCAATTCTTACAATTGTACCTTAAGCTCTTTATAACCAAATCATTTATCACATAGTCACTAAGGTACCATAAATCAATTCTTCCAAAAAGAATTAGATTAATCCTTATCTTTCCACTAACTCAATTGCAAAATCAATCTCGTTGTTAGGTGGTAAGCCAAGAAGATCTTCATGAAACACATTGCTAAAATCTCTAACAACAGATATGTCTCTAATTTGCACTCCATCCTTCTAGGTATCCTAGCCCACCTTTTTGTAATAGTCTTTCTACTGGCAGGGTAGAAATAATCCTAGGAAAACTCTATATTCCCTTAAATATAACCTTAGATTTATTGGGGATACTAATAGTCACTTCATTGCTATAACAATCCACCTTGACATAATGGCCAGCCAACCAACCCATGTCTATGATTACATCAAAATCTTATAGGTCTAATAAAATCAAATATTCTAATAGCTCTATTTCCCAAATCCTGACTACACCTGACTTGTATACCTACTCAACAATCATAGTCTCACCAAGAAGATTGGATATAACCAAATCATAATCTAATGGTTTTAGTGTAGCATCAATCAATCTTGTGATTCGGTCTTCCAAAAATTAGATCAATTATAATTCTGTCACTTTTTTTTCCTAGTTCTCTATGTTTCTAATTCTCTACATCTTTATAAACTTATAACCTAGAACTCAAACTTAAATCCTAGGTTATAGTTATCTATAGAATCTCTAAACCAATTCGGGATAACATCTTCTCCTTAAAAAAATTAAATAAACTCAATGTCTGACTTTTAAAAATAATCAAATCATCCTCAAATATGTTAGACTTCATCAAAACTAGATCATATCATCTCATTTAAGTGTTCTCGTGTTCTTTTCCTATGGTTTTCCAGTTCTAACTATTTCTAGACCTTATATCTTAGTTTTTTTTCTAAATCTAAACACAGAGCTCCATTAGATAAGTCTACAGAACCTCAAACCTGAAGCTCTGATATGGTTTTCTATCACGCCTCAAAACCCATACCAATAGGGCCATGAATTTTGGCATGTGACATTAACACTCTTTGCATTTAATCATTCATAACCTATATAAATTTTTTGCATTCTTTACAATCATACACAGCGGAATAATACATCAATCACTTTCCTTATAATCATATAATTAATAACATCTCATAAGTCTAACCTGTATAAAATTCCATATTTCATAAACCATAATCCTATAAAAAAATCCATAACATAATCTGACATTCCCATTAAATTCAACCAATAGTCTGACATAATCAAATCCATCAACTGAAATCAAATACTAAAAATCCCTAACTTATTATATCTTTTGAAATTTAAACTGAAATAATTGAACTAAAATAGATGAAGTCTCTAATTCAAATAACTGAACTAAACAAGTGTCTAGTCACTAGCTCTCTCTTTCTAGAACCACTACTCCGCAATCTCCTCATCATTTGTGGTGTCAAATTGGGGTAAGTTTGATAAACTGAGCAAGAAAATAATAAACTAAGGAAATAGTCGATCAAGACTTAACACGATTACAAAAACTAAAGAGATGCTTTTATATTTACAAATCAATATACAAAACATTTCATAAAACAATCTTATACATTACTTAAACATTTAATACAATTTACAGTTTCATATATAGAACAAAATTCAATACTAACATATACTTTACATTAAACAGAACGGAATGGATCAGATCATGTATCATGTATCATATCATAGCCAATACAAAATAGAATAGAACATATATTTTTTATCAAGCCAAAATATATAATCATTCGTACCATTTAAACCCCGATGAGAATGGTCTAGTGCGCACCATTTAAACCCTAGTGAGAAGGGTCCAGTTTGCACCATTTAAACCCAGGTGATAAGGGTTTAATTCACACCATTTATACCCAGGTGAGAAGGGTTGCTACTACTGTCTATGTGGCCAGCAGTAAAGATCTATAGTAGTTCACACCATTTACTCGATGAGGTGGGTTCCATTAATAAATCCCCTTGATGGGCAGTATAGCTTTTCAACAGAACATATCATTTTTTTTTGAGTTTCAATCAAAGCATATAAATCATATGGGAAACATATAACAATTTCCTTATATTAACTTAAGACAAAATAACTTATAAGAACATGCTTGATCCTCCTAAGCACAATCTATAGGACATATTTTTCATAACAATACAAATCTGTCCAAAACAATACTCTTTATAAATCATGATCATTAGGATATGAAAACAACACCTTTCTTTGTAAAAATAGGATTTAAGAACATTATGGATCTAAATAAAATAGAATATAGAATCAAAACTATGGATTTTCTTGCAAATCACTAAATAAATGACTAAAAATATTTAGATGATAAAAAACAATTAATAGAATAGCTTTTATATATTTTTTAGAATAAACCCTCTTTTAAAATTCTTGATTTTTCCTTTAAAACATAATTCTACATATAATACTAGTACAAAATGGATTCAAAACAGAGGAAACAACTCTTTAAAAATCCTATGGGATTGAAAACAAATCACTTCTTAATCATATTCTTGCAATACTAATTCATCTCTTCCAAAACCATGTTTTAGAACTTCAGATAAAACCCAAAACCAGTGGAAGATTCAAAACCCGATTAAGAACTATTAAATATTTTGAAAATTTGAATCAATGGAGTTCTAATAACCTAAGAATGATAAGAAAATAATAGTTTAATTGTGTTCTTACCTCTTTGTGTGAAAAAATGTTCCTAAGTTTTCATTCTTCAAAAAAGCCTTAGACCTGTGTCCAAACCTAACCCTTTTTTCTATTTTCTCTAGGGTTTCTAAGTTTTTTTAAGTAGAAACATATTTAATTTATAGGCCCAAAGAGAGTCCCACACGATTTAATCACGGAGCAATTTTTTTTGTGAAAACACTATAGTGAAAACATTGTTCATTCCTCGTGGGACACTTCCTTCATGAGACACTGTTCATCCTTTATGAGACACTTCCTTCGCAAGACACTGTTTATCCTTCATGAGACATTATTGACATCTTCTCACTAAGACACCAATATCTTTTTCGTTTGGGTCCGATTTACTCACCATTTGTTTGGTTAGACTCTAAACTTGCATACCTATCCAATGGCATAAAATGTACTCACATATTCTTCCTACATTTTTGTTGGTGCTTCTCTAAAGTTGTGCCAATATACAGATCAATATATGTGCATTTAAACGGTTTCATTGTGTACGAAACTTATATAACATGTGTGTGGACGTCGGGGTCCACTTCTTCCGATGCGGGGGTTGCTGGTGCGTGAAAGGTTACTAAGCCTCGGGGTTAGAGTTAGGCTTTTTTAGGAGTTGCCACCAACTCGGGGTTTAACTGATAGAGTTCGATGTCGGTTCTCCTCTTCGAGGGAAGAGGAGAAGTCTAGACCCATAGGTGTAGGGGTTTAACTCCTAAAACTAGTCTGAGTCCTTGAGATTAAGAGTAAGTTGTTTAGTTGCATTTGGGGAAGGTGTTAGGAACCCCAAATACCTGCCTTTTTAGGGCAGCTTCTCTCATTCATATATGTCTTAGAGATATGCTTAAGTCTATACCTGTGAATACTATGAGTTGATGTTTTCTGGATTTTCTCAGGCTTAAAGCCTGAATTTACCCTCAATGCCTGAATTTAATTCAGAGTGAAATTTAGGCATTGGTTCCTGAAAAATCCAGAAACTACCTTTTGAACCAATTTATTTTAATTATAGAAGACCCCTCATGGGTGTGACTTTTAGAGGGATGGTGAACCCCTCCAAATTGTTCATTGGTTGGCCTTTTAAGGCTGGACTTAACCCTAACATAAAAGGGAAAAAAGGGTTATGTTTTTTGTGTTTCAGGCCTAATGCCTAATTTTTAACTCAACGCCAAAATTTTCAACACCTGAATTTAATTTAGGGTGAAATTCAGGCATTGGAAGCTGATCAGATCAGCATTTTGATGTGGTCTTTTAGGGTGGTTTGGTGGGTCCCAATGTTGTGGGGCCCCTGGATTAGGTTAGGGGATGTTCTTAGGGTTACATTGTGCAACCCTAGGGGACATGGCTTCTACCCACGTGGAGATATGCTCTCCCAAAGAAGGCAACTGGGTCATCTGCCACAGGCCTAATGCCTATTTTTTAGTCTGACACCTGAATGTTCAACACCTAAATTTAATTCAGGGAAAATTCAGGCGTTAGGTGTTGGGGTCAGTAACTAGCCTTGGTTTTTGGGTCACGCAGGTGGGGCCTAGAGGGGTAGGATTCTCCTAGGTCTTTAGACAAACCCTAGGTCAAATGCACACTTAAATTATTTCTAAAAAAATATGATTTTTAACTCAGGCATAATGCTTGAAATCCACTCCAACGCCTGAAATTAAATTCAGGTGTTGGGAGAGAAATAAGGACCTATAGAGGTACAAAAGCACATGATTAGATTTCAGAGAGTTGCAGGTGCCCAGGGATAGGTTGTAGAGAAAATTAGGGCTCCCTGATCTCAACGCCTGATTGTTACCTTAACGCTTATTTGTTTAATACTTGAATTTTAATTATGTAAAATTCAAGCGTTAGTTACTAGGAGCAAATCTAGCAGTTGGATTTCTCGAATTTGGGACCCTTAGGGTTTTAGGAAAAATCTAAAATTAAGCATGACAGTAGGCAATTGATAGGGAAACAATATATCTAAAATTTGGCTCAAGAACATGCCTAAAAAAATAATATAAAAATGAACAAATAATGGGTTGAACTTATGTCACATAAGACCCAGATTTTGGGGTATGTTTGGGGGGCCATCTCGAGGCCTTCCACAGCTCAAAAAATAATGAAATTAAATAGGGAGCAGCTGAAATTAAATAGGAAGCAACTAAAATTTTGGTCTCCAACTGAGCACTACAAAAATCATACTAAATTCTACACTAAACATGCTTAAAAATGAAAGAAAACATAGGTTATTTAGCCTTTATATGTAACCTGAATTGGAGCAGCTAGGTTGCTCCAATTGATCGGGTTTTAGTGAGTGAGGGTAAAAAATAAATAAATAAATAATAAAATTGTGGAATTATGCTCTAGCCCAATTGATCGGGCATCCTCCCCGATCAATCACTTGTTTCAGATTTACACAGGAAAGTCACAAATGCGAATTCCCTTCTCCTTTTTGGTTTCTAATCCATGTGGGACATCTTGGGGGGTCTATAAATTGATTGTTTTCGACCCAAAAAGACCTTAAAACCCTAAAAAAGATTAAAGGAAGAGGAAGAAAAAAAAAGAGGAAAAACTAGGTTTTGGGATTTTTCTAAAGAACGAAAGCTTAGGAACGGATTTTCACATGAAGAGGTAAGAACACTTGTAAACTAATTCAATTTTCACTCTATTAGATTCATAGAAATGATTCAATATCATTTTTCAAATATCTACTCTTGTTTTGAAAGGTTTTTAAAGCTAAGAACAATGGTTTTCAAAGAAGATTTTTTGGGTTTTCAAGAACGTATAAGTACCATGTTTTGTTTTGCAAGTTTGATAAGTTCTAGATCATTTTGATTTTTGTTCTTCATATTATCAATCATTTTTGCTCCAAGTTTTAATCCATTTAAAGTTTCAAAATCATTCTTTTGAAATAGAGTTTTTTGTTTTCAAAGAACACAAGTAATCTTAGTTTTGGATTTACAATTTCCTAGGATCTTACAAAATAATCCTTATATGTTTATATGTTTGTTCTCAATTCTAAATGTTATATGTTCTTATTAGTCATTGAAATATCCTATTTGTAACGATTGTTCTATAGTTCTCTACTTAGGTGGATCTATCCTCTTTGATTTTAAGAATTATGAATTTGTTTAAGTTCTACTATTATTTGCTATATGTTCTGTATTGTTTTTGTCATTGTTTTCTATGATAAGCTACCCTTTGTCATCAAGGGAGATATATGATAATACCCATCACACCTGGTTTATGGTGTGAACTATTCTGACTCTTCTCACGAGAGATTAAATGGTGTGGCTGACTCTTCTCACCGGAGATTAAATGTTGTGTTTGGCTCTTCTCATCAGAGATTAAATGGTGTGTCTAGCCCTTCTCATCGAGGATTAAATGATGTGTCAGACCCTTTTCATTAGAGATTAAATGGTGTAATTGTTATCTGTATTGGCTTATATATTTGATTTATATGTTCTATTCTATTATGTTTTATCCAGTTTTGTTATATGTATTTGCTTTATTCTATTTAGATCATCCATATGTGTATGTCTTTTTATTGTTTTCAGTTCAGTATATGCTTCTATATGATTGGACTGTTTAGTTTTGTATATTGTTAAAAGTATGCAACTATCTGTTTTGTTTTGATTCTTGCTAAGTCTTAATCTAGTACTCTTTAGTTTACTATTTTCTCATTGAGTTTATCAAGCTTACCCCAATTTAACACCATAAATGATGAGAAGGTAACTATATAGCAGTTCAAATGGGCAGGGTTAGAGAGATTGACAGATTTTGACTATGCCATGAAACATTGAGACATTTATTTCAGTTTAGTTATTTATTTCAGATTAAATTCAAGGATGTAATAAGTTAGTGGATTTTAGTATTTAGATTGTTATTTGACATTCAATTAATGGTTTAGTTTTTGTTAAACTATGTAGATTATTTTCAAGATTATGGAAATATGGAATTTTATTATAGGTCAATTTACAAGAATGTGAATGGTTATGATTTTAATATGTAATTCTGCTGCGTATGAATGGAAAAGAATGAGCAAAAAAATTATAAGCTATATACAGGATATGAATGAATGAATGATATAATTTCATATGCCGAAATTCATGACCCTACTAGTATGGGTTTCAGGGTGCGACAACCCTCGAGGAACCCTTTTCTCTTTCCCCTTCTCACATTCTCTCTCAACCAAGAGAACCTTGAGAAAATCCAAAGATAAATCCCTCGCAAGCCTTGTTACCACTCTTTTAAACCTTGCATAAAATTTGCAATGAACTTAGAATAACCTTACTATAACCATAGAAAACCTTAGAGACCATATATATATCAAACAGGTTGATCCCCCCCCCCACGAAACTCAGATTTTTTAGCTCTCCACGAAACTTTCCAAATTTTCTCTTCTCTACCGAATCAATCCCTTGACCAGTCGGATCGATCTAGGTGCCTTAGATCGATCCCCTGAGATAGTCGGATCGATCAGGCACCTTTCTAATGCATGTCTATCTGCATGCCCGATTCTACCCGAAACTACCCTAATCTATCTACTAGTTTGGTAGGATCGATCCGACCTACTAGAACTTGATTCCTTTGTTCCTTTTGCCTCAGTTTGCATTAGACTCCATCCCAACATTACACGCTCTAGGGAACCATCCCATTGACTTGAAAGTAGGAGATAAAAGGTCTTATTCCTATCCCAAGGAGAATGATCCAATAACTACCGATTCTTACTCCCTAGTATCTATAATAGGGATAAAACACTTTTGAGATAATTAAATCAATTCAAGCAACACGTGAGGGAGTGAATTGTTTTACCAAAGCTAGGTCACTAATAGGAGAGGATAATGTCCAAGTGGGTCACATATTCAATGTAACCTTGTCTATGACATCCCGCATACATTTTAAAGACCTAACCTAGGTTGTACAAGACCTCATGCATGAATATGTATTAGAATTTGAAGAAAAATGGATAAAAGAACGAAAATTTAGAAATTGGAGACATTCGTACCTACCAACCACCCCCAGATTTATTTGGAAGCTCGCTAGTGTGTACTAAGCACACCAAAATCATTATGGACTTATCCAAGCATATTCAGGAGTCCACAGACAAAAACAATGAGCACCCAAACTGATCCAACTTAATTTGATCGATCCAATTGGGAGAAAAAGAAAATTAAAAATTTTATCCCACAAATTTACGAGATTTGAGACCCCAATTTGAGTGGGAATCTACCAAAACCATATAAAAATCTCTAGGGTTTTGTTATAAACCATTATGACCCTAAAGAAAATAGGAGAATGAAGAATGGAGGGATTTTTGGGATTTTCTCCAAGGTAAACACTAGAATACCTAAGGAAATTGGGTATCTTAAGAACTATTTTTTTTTTTTAGTTTAAGATTTAATGTTAACATATTGTTCTTAGTTAATTATGTGAATGTTTGGATTTCAGAAGAAGGGATTGAAGGATTTTGATTGAAAGAAGATTGAATCTTGGGGATTTGTGTACAACAACAACAACAACAACAAATAGCCTTATCCCAACTATCTGGGGTCGGCTACATGAATCCTGTTCCGCCATTCCGCTCTGTTTAAAAGAAGATAAAATAATCTTGGGGATTTGTGTGAAGAAGATAAAATAAAAGATTCAAAAAATATTTTTGTGATAGTAAGTTAATCATATCGGATATGCAATTGTTTTTTATTGCATTAGGATCTTAAAATCTTTGTTTTGAAAGAAATAATGTTTAGTAAGTTAATCTTACAAAATGTACCTATTTTTCGTTAGGTTCTTAAAGGTTTTGTTTTTGCTAAATAAATTTTGTAAGTTCTTTCGTATTACATCATTTGTTTTATTATTTGATGTTTTCAAGAAATCTATGAAAGCATGATTTTTTTTGCAATATTTTCAACTATGGATGTGTTTTCTTTAGGTCATAAATTGTAACAGAGGGATTTTTCCGTAAAGGTTTAGTTGATTTCTGAATTGTAGGGATTTGAATAGATTTTATTAAATGCATGAATATATTATAGAAAGATTGTTAGTTTCATTTGATTTAATAAATAGTGTTCTCATCTTTGATAGAAAATTTCCTTAGTTCATGTGAGGGTCAAGGAATTTCTTCATTCAAAATTTATATTCATTTTCTAGAACATAAAAATTATGTGAATAATATACTATGAATTTATAAGTTATTTGATGGGTATTATTTTTGGAAAGACACCTATTTTAAGACTATATGAAAGTAAGTATGCTTTGAATGTGATATACGTTTTTGTCTTTCATATCGTTATGAGACTCTTAGCCATCAAAATGAGAATTGATGGGGCCCTCTCACCGAGTCATAATAGGTGCGATCTATTATCTATTTTGATCCCTCACTACTAGGGGTTAGATAACAATATCCTCTCACTAGATTATAGGTGAAATTTTTGTTTATCCCTTCACCAGGATTATAATAGGTGCGATCAGATACCCAATCACTAGGTCATATTAATAGGTGAAATATGTTGAGCCCTCTCACCGAGCCTACAATAGGTACGAATTGTTATATGTTAATCTCAGTATATGTATATGTGCTTTATAATTGTTAGTTTTTAGTATTTGATTTCTGTTAGGTTTTACAATTCTGATAAAAGTTATCTTCCGCATGTATCTGTTAAGAAAATAAATTGCTAACCATTTTCAGCATGCCTCTATTAAGAAGTAAACTGATATGTAAGTTTTAAGATTTGGATGTAAGTTTTGAACTACACACAATTGTACTTTGATTTGGTATTTCGTTTCTATGAAACTATTCGCACTAGACTTGACCCATGTTTCCTTCTGTATATTTCATATGGTTACCTTACGAGCCTGTCAAGCTCACCCATGATTGACAAACATTTTTTAGATGAGGATACACTCTAGGTGCAAGTGAGAGATTCCTAAGGCAGAACGTTAGAGCTTAGGAGATTTATAGCAATTCTTTATTTCAAAAACGTATATTATATTATTCAAGCTTTGACTTGGATTTTATCAGTTGACGAGGGAGTTGTTATGGATTATATTATTTTATTTATTCAAAGGATGTGCTTACTTTCATTCAAATATTTTATTTAATTTGAAGAATTTATATGAGAGATATTTTGAGTTAATTGATAGATATCAATTTGTTAGAAATTGTCAAACTTATCTATAGTTATGGATTAACGAATGTATAGTTTAGATTCTGCGGCATATGTGAAGAAAATGAAAGCATAAAAATATCAATTATCAGGTTTTGAATGAAAAGATTAATGTCCGCTCCGAATCTAGGACCCCTATGTGGTCTAGGTTTCTGGGGCCTAACACTGTCCATAAGAGAAGAGCCCAAAGTAGGTGATGGTGCCTATTGGGGTGATACCAGTGAACCCTTGGGGGTAGTTCATTCCCACTGTTTTGGCTAGAAGAATCCCATTACCTTTAGATACTAATTCTGCAAGGCCTCTTCCGCTTGCTTCCCACCCATACCAATCTTATGGACCCATGTCCATGAATGTCCTGGCAGCTCTGCAAAAAATGACTCGTCAATTTGCATTGCAATTAGAATATGCATACTTGTAATCAAACTTACAAATCATTTTTTTTCTTTTTGGTCATTTCATGTGCAAATATTCAGGTCCAACTCTTCATTGTGCACATGTCAAGTTCTTTACAATAATTAAAACAAACAAAACAAAAAGTAAGACATAAAAACCAATTTTTCAAGCCAAATTTAGGCATCTAGGTTGGACCATATTCATAAAATGCCCAAGATTTAGGCATTTTGGGTATTTTGTTACTATTTAAGATGGGTAAACTTATCCTCCTATGGTCATATGGTGGGGTGGGTTCTTTAGAGTTGGTTGTTAACTTAGATGTTGTTAGCCAGAAATTTGGTCTACATGTGTGCCACTACCATGTGGGTACAAGATCCGGAATTTTCCTATGACCCTATGTCACGCCCTGAAACCACACGCCAATGGGACCACAGATTCTGAGGTGTAACAGTAAACTTTCAGAATCATTCACTTATAACCTGGATGTTTATGCTCATTTTTTTTTCTTTTTTTATATATACATTCCAACCTGTTCATTCATTTGTAGCGGAAGACTTTCAACATTACGCCACTACTATCACAACCGCCAATTTAAATACCCACATCCAATATACCCACAAGTTTGTCCAATAAGTCTAACATTAATTTATTAAACTAAATAATCAAACCACCATGAAAT
>JAOXJP010049180.1:0-30361 GCA_025762735.1 Platanus orientalis
ATTAAGGCCGGCTCTCAACCTGACGCCACCCTCCTCCTTTATCCGGGCTTGGGACCGGCAATGTCTGAAGATACAAATTACCTCTGTGAACCACAAGTACCACCAAATCAGCCTTGTTCTGCTTCAAAACCAGTTTCACTTTGACTAACTGATCCAACATCTAAACTCCTTGTTTCTTCACTGATTTAAGTCCTTAGTTAACCACCATCCTACATTATCAGTTTTGGGTTAAATAGGTTAGTTTTTTGGTTAGTCTATTTGGGTATTGATTTATTTTCATGTAGAATAGGTTTTTTTTAGTAAGGTGAAAGTTATATTTTTGCCATTTTGTTTTAGGCTTTATTTTGGTGGGCCAAAGCTTACTTATTTGTGATGCGGACAACATCAAGAGGCTTCTTTATGTGCCACCCCACACGAGAGCCAGATTCAAGACTTGTGTAAGATGTGGGTTGTTTTAGGTTCTTAGGGGCTGGGATATGAAGGTAATAAGGCTGTTAATGCCATGGTTAGTTTAGGGTTTTTTTTTTTATGCATAAAGGTATAATTGTAATAAGGCTATAAAACCAATGGTAGTTGAGGTAGAACATGGCTGGTCAACAGCCTAGTATTTTGTCTTTATTTGTGGGTCCCCTTTTATGGGCTGGTCGATAGCTCCTAATAGGGAGAGATTTTGGTAGTTTAGTTTTTAGAAAGTCTTATTTAAGAAGTGTCCTAGAGAATTTAGGTTTCTATTAATAAGCCAACGGAGGGGCATGTTGGTGGGATTTTGGTCGCGTGGAATTCGTCGGTTATTGATGTTTTTGACCATCAGATTGGTGACTTTTCGGTATCTATTTTAGGAAGACATAAGGAGGGGGAGGGTCCTTGGGTTTTCTCAAGTGTGTATGGCCCGTGCGATCATGATGCTTTTGAGGCCTTTTGTGTGGAGATTGTTAGTGTTCATGCTGCTTGGGATGTGCTGTGGTGTATTGGAGGCGATTTCAATGCTGTCCATTTTCCAAGGGAAAGGTTGGGAGCTTCGAGACTGACGAGGAACATGCGTCAGTTGAACGACTTCATTCAGGTTCATGATTTGGTGGATCTGCGGTTGAATGGGGCTTCTTATACTTGAACAAATAATCAAGATCTCCTTGTTAGCAGTCAGTTTGATCGATTCCTTTGTTCTACTGACTAGATGGAGCAGAATCCGATGTTTTCTCAGGAGGCATTGCCCAATTCGGGCTCTGACCATATCCTTATTCTCTTGCAGGCAAATTCCTTCCCATCAGGTCCCTATCCTTTCAAATTTGATCTTATGTGGCTTGAAATCCCTGGGTTCAAGGAGAAGTTGTGTAATTGGTGGTCTAAGCTTGTGGTAGAATGGTCATCTAGTTTCATCTTCACCGAGAAATTAAAGTTGCTCAAGGCTCATATCTGGAGGTGGAATAAGGAGGAATTTGGAGGTTTGGAGACAAGGAAGTTGGCTTGCTTACTTAAGATTGAGGAGATGGAGTTGAAAGGGATGGAAGAGGGGTTAGACGACGGAGAGGAGCGCAAAGATGGATGCTGAGCATGAATATCAAAGATTGTTGAGAATGAAGGAGATATCGTGGAGGCAAAAGTCTAGGGTTTCCTGGCTCAAGGAGGGTGACCGGAATACCAAATTCTTTCACAAGATGGTCATTTGAAGAACTTCCACCAATTCGATCACTAGGCTGAACGTGGAGGGGAATTGGGTCTACGATCAGGGGAAGATTTGGGATGTTATCAGTGTTATGTTGATTTGTACGCTGATCCATTTCCTATTCGCCCGCTTTTGGAAGGGGTGGAGTTTGATAGCATTCCTTACGAGCACCTCATTCGGTTGGAGAGAGCCTTCTTGGAGGAGGTAAAGTTCGCTCTCGGTAGCATGGAGGATGATAAGGCTCCTGGCTCGGATGGTTTCCCCTTAGCATTCTCGAAGTTATGCTAGTAGGTGGTTGGGAAGGATGTTATGGCTGTCTTTGATGGTTGCCATTCTAAGGACCAATGGTGTAGGTCCTTGAGCATGACCTTCATTACACTCATGCCAAAGAAAAACGATGCCTCTTGTGTTAAGGATTTTCGGCTTATTAGGTGAACTATTTATATAAGTTGTTAGCGAAAACTCTAGCCATCCATCTTAAGGATGCCCTTTCTCTCGTCATTTATGAGTCATAGAATGCTTTCTTGGCTGCTAGACAGATCACAGATTGCTCTTTTGTGGAAAATAAGTGTATTGATGCAATGCAGAAGGCGAGTTAGGTGAGGCTCATTTGCAAACTTGTCATGGAGAAAGCTTACAATCATGTCAACTGGGAGTATCTTGATTAGGTTCTTGGTTAGATGTGTTTCGGCGCAAAGTGGAGAAATTGGATCAAAATCTGCACTTCCTCCCCTTCTTTTCTGTCCTAGTGAACAGTTCAAAAGGGGCTTTTTTAAGGGCAGTTGTGGGCTTCGGCAAGGTGATTCGCTTTTTCCTTATTTGTTTATTTTGGTAGCTGAGTTATTGGGAAGGATGATTTCCAAGGCTGTTTTGGTGGGTTTCCTTGAGGTGTTCTTGCTTGGTGCAGGAGTGCCATATGTCCCCTTTATTCAGTTTGCTGATGATTCCTTATTTATGCTATTTATAAAAATAAAAAATATCCTTATTTATGCTGAAGGTTGATGTGGAAGGGATTGATGTGGAAGGGATGAAGAATTTAAGATGCATTCTCCTGATCATGGAAGCAACTACGGGGTTGAAAGTGATATGGGGAAAATCTACCATTAGCCCTGACGTCCCATTTATAGGGGAGGTGGCTTCTATTTTGGGTTGTGAGGTTGTCCCTCTCCTGATCACCTACTTAGGGTTACCTCTTGGGGTGAAGGCTTTCTCCAAGGCTATTTGGAATCCTATCATTGAGAAGATGGAACAGAAGCTGTTTAGCTGGAAAGGGCACCATCTATCAAAAGGTGGTAAGTTGGTTTTGATGCAGAGTGTTCTCTTTAGTGTGCCAACTTGTCATTTCTTGTTGTTTCAAGCTCCGTTATCTGTCATCAATCATCTTGATCGTATTATGCGTGATTTTCTTTGGGGTTCATCTATTGAGCGAAAGAAAATTCACTGGGTTGGTTAGAAGGATGTTTGTAGGCCTTTGAACTGAGGGGATTTGGGGTTGCGTTCTTTGACGATCATGAATAGAGCTCTCCTCAACAAATGGCTATGGAAATTTGGTGTTGTTAGGAATGTCCTTGGGAGAGGTGTGGTGACTGCCAAATATGGGGAGGATCGTCTTGGTTGGGTCTCTAGCTTCCCGAAGGGGCCTTCTGGGTGCCACGTGTGGAAGGGTATTTATAAAGGCATGCAATCCTTTTTCGGCTTTATCAGATTTAAAGTTAACAATGGTGAAGTTGTGAGATTTTGGCAGGATCCTTAGTGTGAGAGGTTTCCTTTACACATTCTCTTCCTTCTTGCTTTAGCTTCACGAAGGACAAGTGGGGGTCAGTGAAAGATCACATGACTAGATCCAGATCGTTTTTCTCTTGGAATATCAAGCCTAGAAGAAATCTTTACGATTGGTAGGTGGAGGAGATGGACCATCTTTTGGGGACTCTAGAAAGTTACATTCTTAGGGATATGGAGCAGCAGGATGTCATCATGTTGTGGTGCATTGATGAAGATAATGGGTTCTCTGTGAAATTAATGTACCAAGCCCTTTGCCCCTTGGGGGGCTCCTCTTTTTCGGGAAAGTGTATGTGGAACAGACTCATTCAATTGAAGGTTTCATTTTTTATGTGGGAATTGTGGTGGGATAGGGCTCCTACAGTAGATAATCTGATTTGGCGAGGGATGATTATTCCAAATTGTTGTTGCATGTGTTCTTTTGTGGCTGAATCTTTGGGGCATCTCTTCATTCATTGCCCGTGGGTTGTGCCGCTTTGGAATTACTTCCATCGTAGGTTTGGTGTGATGTGGGTGCAGCCGTGTTCTCTCAAGGATCTTCTCTCTTCTTGGCCATTTCAATCCATCAGAACTGATTCTGTGCCGAGCAGGGAGTTGTGGAAGCTTATGCTGGCCACCTTGTGTCGGGTAGTTTGGGAGGAGAGAAATAGGAGAACGTTGGAAGATCAGTCCAGATTACCTCACATCATCATTGATGCCATCCTCTCCATCCTTTATGGCTGGCTGTTTGTGTATTTGTCTAGGGACCGGCCTCCATTATGCTCTTGGATCTTCGATTGGGATACCCTCATTATGTAGCTTGTTGGGTTTCATTTCTATTTCTTTTCCATGTTTTGTTTGGTTGCTTTGTGCAACATTTCTCATGCTGTATCCCTGCTTTTCTAGTGCCTTTTTCTAATGAATTACCTTATCTTTAAAAAAAAAAAAAGAAGCTTTGAGAGCCAATATATAGAGGCTTGCACAACATGTAAGGTAGACATGGATTGATTAATAAATTTTGAAGTTTTTACTTCTTCTAAGGGATGTGGCAATTAGAAAACCCTAGGGGTTGTAGCCTCTGCTCTTCTTCCGCCCTGCCAATCAGTTGGTGCCTTTGGGCTTCTTCTCTCCCTATTTTTCTCTTGCTTCTTGATTCTCGCTCCTCCTTTCTTTCTTCTTCTTATTCATTCCTTCTACTATCCATACCTTTCTTCACCTGCTGTGCTATCCAGAATTCTGCAGATCAAGTAATACACACGACTGGATTCTCCAAGTTATATTTCTACCTGAATCGCCCCCTTCAAAATAGGTCTCTTTTGACGTGTTTTGTAGGGCTTTTCTCTTCTATATACTGCTCATCTAATTGTTGACAGTAAATTAGCCAACTCTCCCAAAACCTTAAGATGTTAGGAGATACACAAATTAACATACTTCAACACCCCTCCTCAGGAGGAACACTGTTCTCTCCTGGGAACACACTTAGGGAGCCAGGCACGGGTCCACACAATGCGTACACATGCACACAACACTATATCCAGGAAAATACTTCCACCAGGATTCGAACTCACGACCAAACCTGCTCTAAAACAGTAAATTAACCAACTCTCCCAAAACCTTAAGGTGTTAGGAGATACACAAATTAACGTACTTCAACACTAATCCCATAAACTCCATCTGAATCTCTTCTCATCCTGTTGTTTTTCTGATTAAGTAATCCAAGTTTTTAATTGGTTTCTGCAGAAAATTATATTATAGTCTGATCTTTTTATAATTTCATATACCTATATTTCTCTATTTGACCTAAAATTTTGCATGTATATGCATCTCATAACCATCTAATAGCCTGCAAAATTTCATACCCTTTTGATAACTCGTCACGGGTATTTTGCTCTTTTCACACTTAGTGCACTGATTTTCCAGAGTCTGACCCAGCAGTGTGTTCTCTCATAGTTATCTTTCTTTCTCTTCTTTAATCCTTCTGAAATCTCTTGGACTGCTTCTTCACTGTTTTCCCTAGTTTTCTATAAATTTTGAGATTAATTGAGTGGTCCTGACCTCGGTTATATCTAGCATAAATTTTGTCTAATCACTACAGCAGCGTTCTTTTGGGCCCACATCTGCAGGAACCAACAGTCCCACCTTGGCTGTTCTTCATCAATTTTAGTATCAGAGCTAGGTTACAACTGATTCTTATCTAGTTGTGATCCCATGGAGCATTATAGGGCTATCTACCATAATCCTCTACCTTTCCAAAGATATGATGAAGAATTGAAGTGTAGATCAGAAAATTCTATCAGGTATGAACTTGTTGGAGTAATGGAGGAAATATCCTATTTGGAAAGATCATCTCTCAGTTACGACAAATTGTATTGTCTGATTCTACCATGCAGACATGATCTCCCTTACCTAAGGCTGTGTGATTTAGAAGTGCAGCAAAAAGAACTGAGAACTTTTATATTTAATGACATGATGGCTTTGAAGAGGAAGCTGGCCGAGTTAGACGAGGGTCCGAAGATGAGATCCAATGTAGACATTGATCAGACTCCCATCATCAAGGACAAGACTGGTGTTCCAAGTTCATCACCATCTTCTCTTATGCCCAAAGTTAGACCCAAGCACAAGCCTAAGACGTGATAAGCTTCCAGTGAGATCTAAGACAAAGAATCATCCATCCTCAAAGCCTGGTTCGTGTAAGAAGTCCATACTAGGTCCTCCACCACATTCACCACCTCTCTTGGGAAGTCCAGACTGGTCTTCAATTAGAAGTTGTGATGGAGAGTGGCTGCTTCAAAAATTGAGGACGAATATCTTCCCACTCGGGGAGAATGATGCGGACAACATCAAGAGGCTTCTTTACATGCCACCTGACAAGAGACTCAGATTTAAGACTTGTGTAAGACGTGGATTATTTTAGGTTCTTAGAGGTTGGGATATGATTGTAATAAGGCTGTTAATGCTGTGGTTAGTTTAGGGTTTTTTTTTGCGTATGGGTATAATTGTAATAAGGCTATAAAGCAGCCAGGGTAGTTGAGGTTGAACATGGCTGGTTTACAATCTAGTATTTTATCTTTATTTGAGTCAAAGAGTCAAGTGGGGGTCTCCTTTAATGGGCTGGTCGACAGCTCCGAATAGGGAGATGTTTTTGTAGTTTTAGTTTTTAGAAAGTCTTATGCAGGAAGTGTCCTAGAGAGTATAGGATTCTATTTTAGTTCTTTCTATGTTTTTTAGGTTTGAAACCTATATATAGAGGCTTACACGACATGTAAGGTAGACATGGATTAATAAATTTTGAAGTTTTTACTTCTTTTTAAGGGTTGTAGCCATTAGAAAATTATAGGGGTTGTAGCCTCTAGTCTTTCTCCCTCACAATTAATTGGTGTTGTTGAGCTTCTTCTCTCCTTATTTTCCTCTTGCTTCTTCTTGATTCTCCTCCCTTCTTCTTTCTTTCTTCTTTTTCTTATTCATTCCTTCTACTATTCATACATTTCCTCACCTACTGTGCTATCATTAAGACTCCATCAAGGTGAAGTTGCTAGAATTCCATAATTCTGTAAATCAAGTACTACACACGATTGGATTCTCCAGGTTATATATATGCCCAAGTCGCCCCCTTTAAAATAGGTCTCTTTTGATTTATTTTGTTGGTTTTTTCTCTTTTATATATTGCTCATCTTGTTGATTTTTTGATTAAGTAATCCAAGTTCTTGAGTGGTTTGCGTTGATTACATTGCAATCTGATCTTTATATGATTTCATATACTTCTTTGTTTGGCCTAAAATTTTGCATGCATATACATCTCGCCAGTTACGGATTAGGGAGGAAGACATTCCAAAATCCGCATTTAGGACCAGATATGGTCATTATGAGTTTCTAGTCATGCCTTTTGGGTTGACTAATGCCTCTGCAGCATTTATGGACTTAATGAACAGAGTCTTTAGACCTTATCTGGATTAGTTTGTGATAGTATTCATTGATGATATATTGATATATTCTCCAACCTCCGATGATCATGAACAACATTTGAGAATTGCCTTATAAGTGTTGAGGGATAACCAGTTGTATGCCAAGTTGAGTAAATGTGAATTTTGGCTACAACAAGTGACATTTTTGGGCCATGTGATATCACATGATGGCATATTTGTGGATCCTGTGAAAGTTGAGACCGTTATGCATTGGGAAAGACCCAAGAATGTGGCAGAGATTAGGAGCTTTTTAGGGTTAGCTTGGATATTACTGGAGATTCATCGTAGGATTTTTCAAATTGGCTGCACCTTTGACTAACCCAACACGGAAAGATGTTAAGTTCACTTGGAATGGTAAGTGTGAGGAAGGATTTCAAGAATTAAAGACTCGACTTACGTCGGCACCTATGCTTACTATCACTTTAGGCAATGAGAGCTTTGTGATATACAGTGAGGCTTCTTATACAGGTTTGGGTTGTGTGTTAATGCAATATGGAAAAGTTGTAGCTTATGCTTCTAGGCAGTTAAAAAGGCATGAACAAAACTGCCCCTCTCATGACTTGAAACTAGCTGTAATTGTTTTTGCTTTGAAGATATGGAGACATTACCTTAATGGTGCACAATTTGAAATTTTAACTAATCACAAAAGCTTACAATATTTGTTTTCACAAAAGGATTTAAATATGAGACAATGAAGGTAGATGGAGTCCTTTAAGGACTATGATTGCACGATCTGTTACCACTCTAGGAAGGCAGATGTTGTGGCCAATGCTTTGAGCAGAAAGTCTAATGGTATGATAGCATATCTTATTGTGAAGGAATGACAGCTTTTGGAGTCGGTGAAAGATTGGGACATTGGATTGTAGATTAAGGAACTTACAATTCAGGAGCTTACACCTCGAGTGGCTAACTTGATTATCCAACCCATATTATTCAAAAAATTATTGATGCTTAAAAGAGGGATGCAAAGTTAAGAAAGATTGTTAAAGAAGTTAACAAGGGGTTGAAGCCAGATTTTGCTATTTATAAAGATGGTGGGTTGTACTTCAAAAATAGATTGTGTTCCTGATGATCATGATTTGAAAAAGAAGATTTTGGATGAGGCACACCGAACACGGTACACTATACACCCTGACAGCACCAAGATGTATATAAACTTGAAGACAAAGTACTGGTGGAATAATATGAAGAGGGAGATAGCATAATATGTCTCTAGATGCTTGGTTTGTTAGCAAGTAAAGGTAGAGCACCTTTTCCTTGCAGGATTATTGTAGTTTTTGTTTATTCCTGAATGGAAATGGGAACATGTTACTATGGATTTTATTGTGGATTTGCCTAGGTCTAGGAGTGGAAATGATGCCATATGGGTTATTGTTGATAGACTTACGAAGTTTGCACACTTCTTAGCCATTAAATCCACTTTTCCCATGGAAAATTTGGCTAATTTGTACATTAAAGAGATTGTGAGATTGCATAGTCTTAATGACCATTGTTTTTTATAGGGATCCAAGATTTACTTCTCAATTTCGAAAAAAAGTTACAGGAGGCACTGGGTACTAGATTAGAGTTTAGTACTGCTTTCCATCCTCAAACTGATGGACAATCAGAGATGACAAATCAAACATTAGAAGACATGCTACATGCTCATGTATTGGAGTTTACTGGAAGTTATGCAGGGCCATTTTCACACCGGGCTCAAGTGGGGCAACTTGTGAGAGACGGGGGCACACTCGGGGTGGGGCGACCCGTGAGAGGTGAGCAACTCATGTGAGGCATGGCCCACGAAAGAGGGTTCGACCAAGAGCCTAGCCTAGCCTAGCCTAGGTTATAAGATAAAGAGATTGATTCGTCTCCCTTTATCAGTTCAAGCTTTCAGAGCAAGTGGTTAGTCGTCCTACATCGAAGTGGTATTAGAGCAGGAGGTCTCGTGTTCGAAACTCCTCATCGGGGGTGATTAATGTAAGGGCATTTTCACACTGGGTTCGAGTGGGGCAACTTGTGAGAGACGGGGGCACACTTTGGATGAGACGATCCATGAAAGACAGGCGACTCGTGTGAGGTGGAACCCATGAGAGTAGAGGCCCACGAAGGAGGGTTTAACCGAGAGCCTAGCCTAGCCTGGGTTACAAGATAAAGGAATTGATTTGCCTTCCTTTATCAGTTCGAGCTTTTAGAGCAAGTGGTTAGTCATCTTGCATCAAGAAGTTGGGATGATCATTTTCCCTTGATTGAGTTTGCTTACAATAATAGTTATCAGGTGAACATTGGGATGACACCATACGAGGCTTTATATGGAAGGAGTTGTAGGTCTCCTGTTTGTTGGTATGAGGTGGGTGAAAAGAAACTTTTGGAGCTGGAGTTGGTGCAACAAACTTTTGAGAAGATTGCCTATTATCCAAGAGCGCCTTCGGGTTGCACAATGTTGCCAGGAAAATTTATGCTGATAAACGGCGAAAGAAATTGGAATTTGAGGTTGGCAAACATGTGCTTTTAAAAGTTTCTCCTTCAAAGGGTGTCAACAGATTTGGAATGAAAAATAAGCTAAGCCCAAGGTTCATTGGACTATTTGAAATACTTGATCGTGTTGGTGAAGTGGCATACATATTAGCCTTGCCTCGTAGGCTATCTAGTGTGCTCAACGTATTTCATATGTTTATGTTGATAAAATACATTAGAGATCCATCCCATATCATTGAGCAAGATCAAATACAGATGAGTGATGACTTAACTAATGAAGAGCAACCGATTTAGATTTTGGATAGAAAAAAAGATATATTATGGACTTGCAAGATTTCTTTAGTTAAAGTTTTATGGCAACATCACAATTTGAATGAAGCCATATGGGAATGGAAGGACGAGATCAAAGAAAGATATCTAAAGCTATTTGAATGAGGTATGTAAATTTCGAGGATGAAATTCTTTTAGGGGGGGTAGAATGTAATACCCTGAAATACTTAAGGGTATTTTAGGAAAAAACAAATAAAAAAGGGTTCTTTTTCCCATTCATTTGAACAAACGAAAATTTCATAAAAGGAGAAGAGAGGGAAGAGGAAGGAAGGAAGAAAGAAGGATAGGAAAGAGAAGAAAGAGAAAAGGGGGTTCGTGGAACAACTCCCAAAACATAGACAGCCACCGTTGGAGCTTTATTGGGTGTGGGAACAACCCAGGACTGATCTGGAACATGTAAGTTGGGGGTTTATGGTTAGGGTTTGCACAAACCCTTACTCTTCTCATGTTTTAGCTTCATTTTGTGATAATATCTCTTTGAGTAGGGAAAAACGTTTTTGTGGATTTATATGAAGGAAAAACCCTGTTTTCTATGAGATTTTTGGACTATTCAAATTTAGGGGTTTCCATACTATGTTATTGGAAAATTTTGGGTGCATTGAATATGTTTTAATGATTCCCCATGTTTATTTTGAGCTTGGGTTATGGATGTTTTAGAGGAAGTATAAATTAGTATTTTTTGGATTCCTTTATCTACGCTTGTGCATCATGTTATAGAAAAGAAAAATTTGGAATGCTATTTAGTTAAAGAAATTAATCCCTAAAATTCCAATGAAATTAGTGGATTTAGGGATTTGATCCATTTACAGAAAAGACTAAGGAGTTGGCCTTAATAAATTTCTTAGATAACTATTTTATATGATAGAAGTTATAATAGAGTTTTAAAATGCTAGATCTCTCTAATTTTCATCTGCCAATTACTTGTTTGGCTCGATAGAAGGGGGATACCTACGAGGCTAGAGAAATATGTAAGTAAATCCTTTATTCTCTATTCTCTATTATCTAATTCATAGCAATGTTAAGATTTGTTTGGATACGGATTTTATTTAAAATTTTCTTTTACCATGGAGGTTTTTCTATTATCTTTGAAGCTCTTTATATATGAAAATGTATTTTTTGAAATGAGAAATATTATTTTCAAGATGAATCTCATATTATGGTAATGTTTTGGATCACGCTTTTATTCTTGCTTCTTGAGTATTGGCCCGTGCATTTATTTAAAAAAATTCATGCTAGTTGGATGTTTTGTGGTTTGAAAAGCAACATATGCATCATTAGGATTGTATTGCATGCTAACAATACAGGTTGGTTTGATATCTCAGTAACCAGCTTTTATATCAGTTGTATGGGATGCCAAGAATTTTCTATAGCGTGATTATTAATCATATTCTATTTGTATTATACTTTAAATGTTCGGGCCAATACAGAAGCACTCTACTATTTTATACATATTGCTCCCAAGAGTTGGGTCTTATGGTCAGATATTCGCTGTCTATGCATGGAGCACCGAGGATTTGGGCCTTGAAGGGCCACTAGCCTTCTTGCACATTTGCCCAATTTTATTTTATATATATTTGGCTAGGGATTTTCTATTTTGTTTATGTTTATGCATTGGCCATGGATTTTTATATTGTTTAGTGGCTAAGGATTTCTTATGACCCGACATTTGTTGTATGGAGAGAGGCTTTGGTCTCCGATTTATTTTAGGCCTACCTGGTGGACGCACCAGTGTCAATGCATTTCTTGGATTGTGATCCCAATGGTCCTCTCAAGGGAGGCGAGAGGCTTTGTCCTTCAATGAGATTATGGGTTTTCTATATTGCATGTTTATTATACACATGAGATTTTGAGTTATTATAAGCTAGACTTTCTTTATTGCATAGCCACATGTATCTTGATATGTTTATTTGAAAGGTGAGACTATGACACCATTGACATTGTGCTTATATTCATATTATATTCAAAAATCAAACAACATTAGGGTTGTCATATTTCCATTATGCATGTGACACCATCAATAGTATTATTGAAGCAATTGTAGCGAGTGAACTATTTAATTTATACATGTTAGAGTACGTGTATATCATTTTATTTGTTTTCATGCGTCATTAGCTATATTGATATATACTTAAGATATTATTGAATTAAAAAAACTATTTATGTTGATTGGAAACATGTCATGCATCCCACTACATGAGTTTTACATTGTCTTTTATTTGTTTGAAAGAATTTATCATTAAATGAGTTCACATGTTTTTTATGGTCTTGATTTTATTTGTTATGAATTTTAGAATGTAGATTTTACTTATTGGGCTTTCCTCGAGCTCACCCAAAATCTCCCCTTACAGATAGACAAGTTCCTATGGATCCAGAGCATTGAAACTGCATAGCTCCAATTACTGATGCATCCGAGGGGACGACGATTCGTGAGGTAGATGCTGATGATTTTTGTACTCTAGCTGGTAGGCTAGATTTTGTCTTTCTGTGTACTTAATGTGGATCAGGGTTCTTTTTGTATATGGACCTGTGTATTTTGTATATGTCATTTTGTAGTGTGGATGATTTGTGGATCTATTGGAGCGTTATTGTTTAGTTAAACAGGTTACAGGTTTACCTTGGATGTGAGAATTTTTTTTTCGGGCCCAATTTTTAGTCGTTATGTTGTCGAAATTTCAGTTAAAATTTAGGTAACATCCTTAAGATGTATTGGAAATGAATAAGCATTTGAATCCCTCACATCCCAGAATTCAAGCCTAATCATTTGTGTTTCGGGGGTGACACTATGATTCAGACCTATTCTAAGAAAGGGAATAAGGCTGAGATGTATGATCTGTGTTAGAAAGTGTCCCAACTTCGCTAGGGTGATAAGTCTCTCTCCTCTTACTATTCTACACTCAAAAGGTTTGTGGCAAGAAATCGATTATTACAAGACTTGTCGTCCAAAGTATTTAGAAGTTGTTGTTGAATATAACAGGAAGGTTTAAGAGAATAGAGTGTTTGATTTTTTGGCAGGCCTGAACTCTAAATATGATAACATTTGCATACAGATCCTTGGAAAAGATCTTCTTGCATCTCTTAGTGAGGTTTACTCTAATGATCAAGAAGACGAGGACTGTCATCATGCCATGCTAAGTCCTCCACATCCTTCCACAGAAAAATCAACATTTATCTATTCCTCTCAGCATGGTGGTCGAGGAGGTTCCCGTGGTCGTGGAGGTGGAAGTGGTGGTAGGGATGGTCTTTCAGGGGATGACAAAGATAAACTCAAATGTGAGCACTGTGGCCGTTTCCGACATATGAATGACACTTGTTGGGATTTATATGGTCGTCCCCATGAGTTTCAGAGTCGTTCTTCTCATCGATGTTTATATTCTATGGGGTGCGGAAGTTTTTAATTCACTAATGGTGGTAGGCCAAGTGTCAATTCAGTGATATCTACTCCATCTGATATTACACCAACTACTTCCTCTGTTCCTGCTATCAGTTTCCTCTCCCGTGATGAGATTGAGGCTCTTCAACACTTTGTCTAATTTTGAATACATCCATTTTGACCCTTTAGACTTCCTTTGCCCAGTCAGGTACCTCTACCTCTGCATTCAGTGCTAGTGCTTCTACTCATGGTCACTTCTTGGATCATCAATTCAAGAGCTTTTGACGACATAACTGATATGTCTTCATTTTTTTTATTCGTGTTCTATTTGTTCTGGAAAGGATAAGGTCCACATTGCAGATGTGTCTTATTCTTCTATTACGGGTAAAGGGAGTATCCTTGTCACTCCTTCCCTACTCTTGTCCTTCATACTCCATTTCCCAAACTTCACTTTAAACCTGTTATCTGTGAGTCATCTAACAAAGTCAATAAATTGTAGTATAACTTTTTTTTCCTTCTCATTGTGCCTTTTAGGACTTGGGTTTGAGGAGGACAATTGGTAGGGGGCATAAGGAAAATGAATTATATATCTTGGGTGTTCCCTCTCATTCAACATTACCAATTTAACAGCTTTCAGCTCCAGCAATAAAAGATAGCAATACTTGTTTTTAGCAGCTGTCTCAATTTCAGAATCATTTGGGCAACCTTTGTTACTTTAAAAAGATAATTTCCATAGCTATTTTTTAGTTCTAGTTTTGTTTTTCATTGTACAGCTTGCAAGTATGCAAAGCATTGTCGAACCTCTTATCTAATTAGTTTGAATAAAAGTGAATCTATTTTTAATGTTATTCATTCTAATGTGTGGGGTCTTGCTTCTACTGTTTCTTTATCTGGTTTTAAATACTTTGTTACTTTTGTTAATGATTATTCTCGAGTTACTTGGGTATATTTATTGAAATCAAAAAGTGATGTTTTCATTACATTTGTTTCTTTTCAAAAAATGGTTGAGATCCAGTTTAACAAAAAGATTAAAAGTCCTCCGTTCTAATAATGAAAGAAAGTATATGTCTCATTCATTTTCATCATTTCTTGACCAGTTGGGAATTATCCACTAAATCACTTACCCACGCAATCCTGAACAAAATGGGGTTGTAGAAAGAAAAAATAGACACTTATTTGAAGTATCTCTTACATTATTGTTTACATTGAATGTGTCCAAAACTTTTTGGTCTAATGTTGTCCAGACTACAACATTTCTCATTAATCGGATGTCTATCAAGGTTCTTGGTTTTAAGACACTTATTGATGTCATGTCTTCACCTGCTACCTTGTTTCATATTCTACCAAAGGTTTTTGGGTGCATCTGTTATGTGCATGTTGACAAATCCCAAAGATCCAAACTTGATCTTAAATCTCTTAAATGCATCTTCTTGGGGTATGCTCTTAGTTGGAAGGGTTATGAGTGTTACCACTCTTTTACTAAGCAACGGTTTGTGTTTATGGATGTTACATTTTATAAGACAATTTCTTTCTTTTTGCTCAAGGGGAGTTTTCCATAGTGGAGTCTTCCTCTATCCCACTTCCTGATCCATCTTTTATTTTTTATTCATGTGTTGATGATGAGGGGGAGAAGGTTTTTAAAGTGTATTCATGAAAGAAAAAGGTGGCTACAGCAAAAGATCTTCTTGCACCCCTCCAAGATGTCTTTTCCAGTCCATCTGCTGATCTAGGTAATCTTTCACATGTTTCTACTCCCTCGAATGATTCTGGCCTCCCTATTGTAGTTCAAAAGGGTGAGATCTTGTGTGAAATATCTTTTGACTAATTTTGTGTCTTATTAGTCTTTATCTCCGTCATATTGTTGTTTTGCTCTTGCTTTGTCCTTTCTGTTTGTGCATCGTAGTGTTGTAGAAGTTCTGTCTTAGCCACAGTGGAAGACTACTATACAGGAGGAAATGACTGCACTTGAAAAGAATGGCACTTGGGAGCTTGTTGATCTTCCAAGGAACAAGGTTCCTGTTGGGTGTAAGTGGGTGTACACTTTTAAGTTGAAGCCTTATGGATCTGTGGATCGCTATAAAGCTTGTTTGGTTGTTAAATGCTACACCGAAACTTATGAAATTGATTACTAGGAGACCTTTGCACATATGGCTAAGTTAAATTCTATTCGGGTGTCGCTCTCTGTAGCTGCTAACTAGGACTGGCCCCTTCTCCAGTTTGATGTAAAAAAAGGCCTTCCTACATGGTAATTTGGTTGAGGAGATGTACATGAGGCTTCCACCGGATTTCTTTTCTTCCTCTTCTAAGGGGAAGGTATGTTAGTTGAAGAATGAACTCTATGGTCTCAAGCAATCCCTCAATCTTGGTTCGAGCGCTTCAGACTAGTAATGCTTCAGTTTCAGTAGTGTCAAAGTTAGGCTGATCATACCATTCATCAAGCATGGTGGTGGTGGTGTCTTACTACCTTGACAGTTTATGTGGATGACATTATTGTCGCTCGTAATGATTGTGTGGAGATCTCTAGTTAAAAATGCGATTGGCACAGGAGTTTGAAATTAAAGACCTAGGGTAGTTGCGATATTTTATGGGTATTGAAGTAGCTAGATCCAGGAAATGTATTTTTATTTCTTAGTGGAAGTATACTTTGGACTTTCTGACAAAAATTGGTATGACGGCTTGTAAGCCTACTAACACACCCATTGATCCCAATCATTGTTTTACAGCTGATGTGGGTGACAAATTGATTGATGTAGGCAGGTATCAGCATCTTGTAGGACGACTTATCTATCTTACTCTCACCAGACCTGATATCACCTATGTTGTAAGTGTTGTGAGCTAGTTTATGCATGTCCTTACTATTGTGCATCTTAATGCTATGTATTGTATTATTCGATATCTGAAGAACTGTCTGGGTGTTGGCCTTCTGTATTCACGATAGTTTGGTTTATGTGTCAAGGGATATATTGATGTTGATTGGGCTGGCTTTGCTACTGACAGGAGATCTACCTTGGGTTATTACACTTTTGTTAGAGATAATCTCGTTACTTGGAGGAGCAAGAAATAATCTATTGTTGCTCCAATACTGAGGTAGAATTTCGTTCTATGGCTCATGATGTTTGTGAGCTTTTGTGGTTATGTCTTCTTCTCTCTTAGCTTGGGTTTCCCATCACCTCACCTCTGTGCCTCTATTGTGATAATAAGGCTGCCGTCAGCATTGCACATAACCCAGTGCAACATGATCGTTCCAAACATATTGAAGTTTACCGTAATTTCATCAAAGATAAGCTTCTTGCTGGTATTATTTGTACCATTTTTGTGAAGATTGAAGATCAACTTGCTGATCTGTTTACAAAAGGTCTCAGCTGCGATTCGTTTCACTCCTTGGTTCGCAAGCTGGGTCTCTCCAACATCTACCACCCAGCTTGAGGAGGTGTGCAGAAGTATATGTGGTCGTATGGGGTACATGGGTATATTGGGTATTTTGTACTTGAGGGTATTTTTGTACTATACACATTATTATATGAATAAAATACATACCGTATGGGAGAGAAAACACTAATTCTCTCTCCCTACGTTTCTCTTTCTTTTTTCCCTCTTTTCTTCTTCTTCCTCTTCTTTCCCCTTCTTGAATCCACGAACAACAACCAACTGAATTGTGACCTATATATAATTCCTATTGTACTTTCAATTCTAATATTAAATGAATGAATTTTTGAAGAAGCAATTGCTAAAGCTCTTGAATGTGGGATTGCCTAGAAACCCTAGCTGTGATTGGCTATGTTCTCATATTTCTTCTCTTTCTTCTACTCTTTCTACAAGTGTTATTGTCCTTCTCCTGTTTGAATTCTTCTTTACTCTTCATAAACTCTTCCTTCTACTTCTGAATTTTCTATGTTTCCTTCATTGTTACTATCATTACAGCTGCCCATATTTATCATTGAATAACCACATGATTGATCAATCTTACTATCATTGTTAGCCTAAACTCTAATTTATTGCAACCCTATTTATTCTCCTTTAAACGTCATCTTCCCTTACAGATTTCTGAACTTCTGTAAACCTAAAACTGAAATCAATCATTGCACATGACCAAATCATCTCAGTTCTCTCATCCTCTCACCTATTGGTAATACACCTAAGCTCTCATGACTGGATTCATTTCTAATTCTATCCTTTCTAGTCTTGCCACTCATCCATCTCACAGATTCTCAGCCACGCTCATTCTATGTACTTGTTATTTGTTGGCAATGTACAAAAGTAGCAACCAAAAAAAAATAAAAATCTATGGGCCTCTGACAGTGTGGTGTTCATATCTGTCCACATTGCATGTGCATTTACATCTTTAAGCTCTCTTACAATCCAGATCCATCGCTATTTACCTGTGTGCTTTCTGCTCCACCACCAATTAGAAAGTTTGGTTGAAATCGAACTCAACACAAAGAATTATACTACATGCGTAATGTGTAAACCGTATCAGATTTAATAATTTAGAAAGTAAAATAGAATTAGAAATTTTGAAAATAGTTTAAAAGGTTTTTTTGTCAAGACAAAAAAATGATATATTTAAAAAAAAATTTCCCCATACTATATTATAATAAATGTTTTTCATTAAAAGCTTATCGTACACTTCTTTTTTATTTTTTTAAATCTTGTAATGAAGGATTCATGTAACCATATAATATACTCAAGTAGATTGTCAGAGAAGGGAAGGAGGAAGGTTTTGATGGTGATTTATGGAGGAGATGGATGTAGTATGGTTGTGAGGGATAAAGGAACAATTGATGGATGCTATCAGTGATTGTTACAAAGACAATCTTGATGATTTGGGCCTCGATGATATTAACATCATGAATGAATTCGAGCTTCTGAAAATGATGTTGGACATTGGATTTAAACATTGAATGATGACTAAATGTTAATGATGTAAACATAAGGAGTTTAGTTTATCATTGATCCGCTTTGAACAATGTGAAGGGTTGAAAATTATTATTTTGAAAGACTTTTAATGGTATATCTTTAAAAAAATTATGTAAATTTTTTTTTTTTTTTTTATAAGTGATCAATCCCCAATCCCTTTTAGTACTCGCTACCGAGTAATCCCCCATGTGCTTACAATTCAAACCCCAAAAACAATCCCTTACCCTGCAAAAGAACAATACATGCCAGCTCCTTGCACCCCTCAAAACACCATTTTGTTCCACTCTAGCAAATCAACCAACAAACCGCTAGGCAAACTAACTTCCAAAGAGTTCAACCTTTTTCAAATGTCTTCCAAATATTCCAAGAACCAATCAACATATCCGCCCTATTTGGTGACACCCAAGGAAGACCGATCTCTTTCAGGAATGTCTCCCAAAACTCAGACGGGAAGGGACAACGGATGAAAATGTGGTCAATGCTCTCAGCGTCTTGCAATCAAAGGGGGCAAGCATTAGGGATGGGCATACCAGGGCCTTGGAGCAAATCAATGGTAGGGGTAAGCATTATGTAAAGCTTTTTTGTGATAGAAAAAGTAAAAACAAATGCAGTATAGAATATGAAAATATCATGTGTTTGACCTAACTTGTTGAATTACCAACAAAGACCTAATTGGTTTACTCATTTGACTCCTGAGTTGACATTTCCCTGGGGCTGACTGCACTACTTGGAATGTTGGCATTGTCGGTCAACAGGTTTTGACAAGGGTTAATTGGTCAGGATTCTTTCCATGAAACCACCCGGAGAACTGATAATTTTATAAACTAGCACCTAGACTTTTGCCGCTTTAATTAAAGGTAATTCTGCCTCCCAACAAAATGTAAGATTTTTTCCAACATGCCATCTTTTGATCTCCACCACAGGATCCTGAAATTAGATAGTTCTATGGGATCCACCCAAAGGAAAGCCCAAATATTTCAAGGGCCAAGAGTCCACTTTAAATCTAAACACCTTGGCGAGACTCCCCAGTTCCAACTCCTTGACATCAATACTCGCCATACTAGAATTGAAAAGATTCTCTTTAAGACTAGAAATAATCTCAAAGATCAGCAAAATATACTTCAGATGTTGCACCTGCTCCTCTTCAACTTTTATAAAGTAGATGGTATCATCGGCAAACTGCGAGTGAGATATAGAGAATCTTTTACCCTCAGTAGGATACCCTTCAGTGAGCAAGCAAGATTTAGCTTTAACCATCAATGCATTAAAAGCATTAGCTACCATAGTAAGTAAATAGAAAGGAGGAAGGAGGTCACTCTGCCTCAAACCCTGTGATGAGCCAAATATTTTTTTGGATTTTCTTCTCCTATTTACACTTTCATTGGCAATTAGTATTCTATACATAATTTACCTTCCTTTAACAAATGCTCCTTGAGTGTTAGAAACCACCTTATGCATAACTCCTCGCAGTCAAATGGATCTATTTTTAATCTCAAGAAACTTGAACTTCAAGAAGTATTTGGCCTCAAGAGTACGAACCCTAAGATCATTTGGTTCTTTACTATTCTCCCAGCTAGGAGGGAAAGGTTGAAAGCATGAAAGTCCCTAAAACCCAAGCCTCCTTTGCCCTTTGGTCTTCTAAGGGTATTCCAACTGACCCAATTAATAGTGGCAGTTTTTGTTTTTCTGACCACACCCTTGTATATCTAGCTTTCAATAACCGGGACTAGGGGTGTCTACGAGCTGAGCTGAGCCAAGCTTTACCCAGCTCGGCTCAGGCTCACCACATGAAAGCCAAGCTCAGGCTCATGATGAACCTGAGTTGCCAAGCTCGGCTCGGCTCGGCTTGACAGGAATAAAAATCACAGGCCCAACATTCTAATGGCCCATTAGCCTAATCTGTCTTATTTGAACATTAATATAATCACAATATATATTGATATTATAAAATTATTAACCAAATCAAGCTCTTAACGAGCCTAGCTTTTAGCAAGCTGAACGTAGTGAAGCTTGGCTCAGGCTCACATAGGAAACGAGCTTAAATCAATGCTCAGGCTAGGCTCACCGAGCTTAAAACAAGGCTCAGGCTCAGCTTATTGTCAGCCCTAACTGGGACTGTACAAAAAAAGAAATACAACAACAGCCTTTATCCCAACTACTTGGGGTTGGCTACACAAATTATGTTCCGCCATTTCATTCTATTAAGGACCATGCCTGCCGTTAGTTCACATGCTGCCATGTCTCTCCTTAGTCCTTTCTACTTTAACCCTAGTCAATTTTGGTCTTCATGTTGTCCTTTTAGCACCTTCAATTTGTATAGTCTCACTCTTCTTTGGCAGTCACTGGTCTTCATTGTACATGACCAAATCATCTCAGTTCCCTCATCTTCTCTCCTATTGGTGCTACACCTAAGCTTCCATAACTGGATTCATTTCTAATTTCTTTCCTTTCTAGTCTTGCCACTCATCCATCTCAACATTTTCTTCTCAAATTCTCAGCCACATTCATTCTATGTACGTGTTATTTGTTGGCAATGTACAAAAATAGCAACCAAAAAAAAATATGGGCCTCTAACAGTGTGGAGTCCATATCTGTCCACATTGTATATGTATTTACATCTTTAAGCTCTCCTAAAATCGAGATCCAATGCACTATTAACTAGCATGGTTTCTGCTCCACTGCCAATTAGAAAGTTTGCTTGGAAATTGAACTTAAAAGATAGAATAAATACTCCATGTGTAATGTGTAAACCCTATCAGATTTAGTAATTTTAGAAAGTAAAATAGAATTAGAAAATAGTCAAAAAGCCATTTTTTTTGTCAAGACAAAAAAAATTGATAAATTTCTCGTACTTTATTATAACAAATGTTTTTCATTAAAAGATTGTCATACACTTCATTTTTAATTTTTTTGAAATCCTGTAATGAAGGATTCATGGAACCATATAATATACTCAAGTAGATTGTCAGAGAAGGGAAGGACGAAGATGGATTTGATGGAGGAGAATAGAGTATGATTGTGAGGGATAAAGGAAAATTGAGGGATGTTATCAGTGATTGTTGCAAAGACAATCTTGATGATTTGTGCCTAGGTGATGTTATCATGAATGAATTTGAGCTTTCGAAAATGATGTTGGACATTGGATTTAAACATTGAATGATGACTAAATGTTAATGAAGTAGAAGTAAGGAGTTCAGTTTATTCTTGAACCACTTTGAACAGTGTGAAGGGTTGAAAATTATTATTTTTGAAGTCTCTCTTTTAATGGTACATCTTTAAAAAATTATGTAAAACTTTTGTGTGATATAAAAAGTAAAAACAAAAGCATTATAGAATATGAAAATATCAGTATTTGACCTAACTGGTTGAATTACCGGAAAAAAAAAGACGTTAACTGGTTGACTCATTTGACTCCTGAGTTGTGACATTTCCTGGTGGTTGACTGCACTACCTTGAATGTTGACATTGTCAGCCAACAGATGTTGACAAGGGTTAATTGGTCAGAATCTTTTCTGTGAAACCACATGGAGAACTGATAATTTTGTAAATGTTATCAGGATGATGGCAACTGTGATGAACTCCATATTGCTTCAGTCAGCCATAGAGAAGATGGGTGTTCAGACGCGTGTACAAACTGCGTTTCAGATGCCAGAAGTTGCTGAGCCATACAACAGGAAACAAGCCATCCGGCATCTTGAAAAAGGCAGAGTTGTTATATTCGGTGGCATCGGTGCCGGCATGGGCAATCCACTCTTCACAACAGATACCGCAGCAGCTCTGAGAGCTTCAGAGAGTATGACCCATCCCTGCACACAAAACCCCTTTCGCATCTGACTCTATTTTTCAATCATTTAACTTAAAATAGCTTCTAATCTTTTTCAACTGCCTGATATTCTAAAAAATATCTGTTCTTTGTTACTTAGCTTTTTCAGGAAGGAAATTTTGATATTGAATTTTTTTTATTGACTAGTTGATGCAGAAGCAGTCCTCAAAGGTACGAATGTTGATGGTGTCTATGACTGCCATTCTAGAAATGACAACAATATGGCTTTCGAGCACATCTCCTTCAGGGAATTGGTTTCCAGAGGTCTTGCCTCCATGGACATGATGGCAATTACATTCTGTGAAGAAAATTTAATTCCTGGTCTGTTTATCTGGCTCTTTCTACTTTCTATTGTATTATCGAGGTTATTAGCCACACTCCTTAGTATATCTCCTGTTCTTCCAGTTGTGATCTTTAATCTACATGAGGCCGGCAACATTTCAAGAGCATTGTGTGGAGACCAAGTAGGTACCTTGATTGATCAAGCAGGAAGGATAAGCTGATGCATATGGAGCATCATCTCAATGATGTTTGTTCTGCGTGATATCAAAAGATAAGAAGCATAAACTGTATGGCAGTCACAATATACCTTCTCAACAAATTGTATTTTGCACCTGAACTAAGCTACCATGGTCAATCTTCATCAGTTAGGCCCCCAGTGGATTTCAAGCCGATGTTTTTTTTATTTGAAGCTGCTGCCTGTTATACAAGAAAATGTGAGAGTGCAGTTTTGGATTTGTTCACTGCCCTCAGCTATTTACTGGCAGAGTTAGGTAACTGTTTTTGGTTATCTGATTAATGTGGCAGAGAGGGCAATTCTTGTAGATACAGATTTAGAGGCTTCATTTCCCTAAAATGTCTTACCACTGTATATATTTTTACCTGTAAATTGTTTCGACTGCCCTTGTCATAAAATTATCAGTCTGGTGCAAAGTCTGAAATTTTGGATGAAAAGCAGAACCTGTTGAAAGGTATGATAATGTAGTTCTGGTAGAATGTTGAAGGAAAATCAAGAACAAAGCTATCACAGAAACACCCTATTTTTTTAGTAGTTGGGAGGAACTGCGTCTTTTCATCATTTTTTTTAAGCTTATCAAGGTTTTGAATGTTGCAGCATTAACAGTTTCAGAGCTAGAGATTAGAAGTCGAAAGTTGAACCTGGCCTTTTTGTTGTCACTGCCTGTTAAAACTATTTAAAAAAAAAAAAGCAACCTTCTACAAGGCACATGTTATAATAAGAAACCCCTTTTGCATGTGCCGCATGATTCTGGACCATCAGATTCCAATCCACTTTTACAATCATTACCTCACTGTTAGAATGAATCTCCTCCCGCCGTGCAACTCCAACGGGCTAGATTTGAGCCACAGCATATTTGGTGGAATCACCAAATATTTTCTTGTGAGTGGAATAAATTTTTAAACACAAGTGGGTATTCATATTGGTTTGCTAATTGGGCAATAATATACCTTGAGCAAAAACCCTCCTGGTAGGTAGGAATAAAGCTCGTGAGAGGATGTCCTATACATGATGTGATAGTGTGGTTAGATTTTCTAAGCCTATCAGTTAACAAGGAACTCTAGAGGTTTTGGGAGTCACTGGTATCTCTTGTTGACAGTCTAGGAGTGAGTTTTTTTCTAAGCCTATTAGTTAACAAGGAACTCTAGAGGTTTTGGGAGTCACTGGTATCTCTTGTTACCAGTCTAGGAGTGAGTTGATGGTAGTTTTTTGGAAGTTATTTGGATAGTTGTGGATGTGGTGCATTTTGGAGGATGCTTGTACCAATCAGATTATATGAATCTAGTGTTCATGTTCAATGGATTCAGAATAGCAGTCACTGGTGTCTCTTGGTTGTATCCTTATAGATATACAAAGTGCAATAGGTCAAAAAGCAACTCTATATATGAACTAGTAATTTTATCATAATATAATTATCTTATTACAAAAAAAAAGAGACAACTCCTCCCGATGTAAAGAGTAGTACCAGCCTGTATTCAGCAGATTTATTATATTGCTTTTCATACAACTGCGATACTGCAGAATGGTAGAAGAGCATGTGCAAAATGTACACAGCTGTGATCGTCTCCTGTCCACAAATAATCTTGTGGCTTTAGGAACACATACCGCAAAAAAGCAGTAATTTTCACTTTTTTTGGGTATGGGTATGTCTGCTAAAGCCCACAAATAATCTTGTTGACAGGAGACGATCCTTTTGGGCACGTACATGGCAACCCAAAACCATCAGTCCCTAAACTCAGGTAAGAAAACAAGTTAATTTGTCGAAAGTGCAAGTGCAACTAGAAATAAATGAATTAGTGGTGATCTCTCACTTTCTTTGCCATTGTAATCCTCTTTCAAATCTCTAACTAATGCTCCCTTGGCAATTCTAGATCTTACAAGCATCTGTTTATCTGTCTAATATTATGACTTGAGAAGGGAATCGCTCGAAGAACATTCTTGTCTAAAGAGTCGGTCATCCAATCAGACTACAAGATTAACCAATCTCAATCATCTTATCCTTATCCACTTGCCAGTATCTTGCCTTGCTGAACCAAATCAGGTCCCAAATGAATTAGTCATCAAGTTGTAATACCAAAACTAGAATGCATACTTGAAGAGTGAGGATTAAGCCAGTGTTAATTTGTTGGGTGGCTGTGCTGATTAACACAAAGAGTCGTATGACCCTGTCCGGCAACAACAGAACATTCATAAGTGACAATCATCACATAAATAGAGTTTACATTGAGAAAATGCAGACTATCAAGAAGAAGAATACATAAAAACAGTGCAGCACAGGCGACTGAAGCTGGGTAAGGGGTCAGTAGCCAGCCACGGCGTCTTCTGTGGAAGCGAGAGAAGGAGAGAAGGAACTGCGTGATTCGTCCAAGTCCTCTTCTATAGGAGACTGCTCCACCCGGATATCCTCAATCATCTTTGCCACCTCTAACATCGTCGGCCTCTTCTCCGGCTGCTGCGCCACACAGACAAGTCCCACATGGAGCATGGTCATCAGCTCCTCCTCAATATTCTTGTACCTCAAAAGCTCCGGATCAAACACCTCCGCCGTCCACTCATCCTTCACCACCGATAGAACCCACTTGGGAAGATCCATCACCTGCTCATCCTCCTCCCCAGGCGGACGAATCGGGGAAGGATATTGTGTAGGAGCCTTCCCTGTCAAGACCTCCAACAGCAACACCCCAAAACTGTACACGTCTGCCTTCTGAGAGAGCTTCTTGGTCTCCACCTGCTCGGGCGCCAGATACCCTCCCAATCTCGCCGTGGCATGAACTGGGTTCAGAAGCAGAGACAACCCAAAATCAGAAATGCAAGCTACACCGTTCTTGTCAAGAAGCACGTTCGAGGATTTCACATTCCCGTGGGGTATCTTCGATACACAGTACTCGTCATGAATCCGAGCAAGCCCACGAGCCGCTCCTAACAATAAGCTGATCCTCGTCGTCCAGTCCAGAGGAATTCTCCCCGGTCCTCGATTCCCTAAATCGCATTTCACAAAAACTGTTATCCTCTTGATCGACTCAAAAAAGAAAGAGAAAAGGTAAGTAAATTGATGACCATACCGTGGAGAAGACGATGCAAGCTTCCATTAGGAAGGTAATCATAGACAAGAAGCTTCTCCTCCTTGGCATAGTAGTAGGCTCTGAGGCGGACGAGGTTAGGGTGCCTAAGCTTCCCAATCAAATCCATGTACTGCTCGAACTCCTTCCTGGCACATGGGTTTGCGTCCCTGAGCCTCTTCACGGCCACCGCGCACCCGTCTTCCAGAACTGCCCTGTAGACGGTCCCCAGGTTTCCTTTCCCCAACATCTCCGCCGAAGCTCGGAGCAGGTCCTCCAGCTCGAACTGTTTTCTCCTGTCGAAGAACACGAGCTTGCTCCGATCCGTCGCCGCCGTTCCATCGCTGTCTCCACCACCTCTCTTTTCACCCGAATGCTTGCTCTTCGCGCGGTCAGTGCCCGACCTGGAACAGGAATTGTTCTCTCTTGAATACCTCCCGCAGTAATAAGCAACAACGAAGGACGTGATGACCAGTAAGGCCACAGAATTGCCGACTACGATCGCGACGACGACACCGGTGTGGAGCCCCTTTCGTGACTCTCCCTTTTCCGCCGGACCGCCTATGGTTTTTGCAGGAATGGTGCTAGGATTCGACGGCACCACCGTCTGAGATGACACCCCTGCCGGAGGAGCTTCCGTTAACGAGCAAACGGGCAGCGGGCTAGACCCGCACAGCCCTGAATTTCCGGCAAAGTTCCGTTCACCAAATTTCCTCTGCAACCCAAGGGGCACCCTCCCGTAAAACTGGTTGTTAGATACATTAACCTCCCTGAGCAGCGGCAGCGCCGAGGAGAGATCGGGAAGTTGCCCGGAGAGAACATTGTTCTGTAAACGAAGCGTAAGGAGATGGGTTAGGTTCGAGACGTCTACAGGGATCGGACCTCGGAGATTGTTGTCGGAGAGGTCAAGTCTCAGGAGACGTTTAAGCCCACCAATCTCCGCCGGGATATCGCCGGAGAAGTCGTTGCCGGAGAGGTAGAGAAGCTTGAGATTAAAGCAGTTGGTGATGGGTAGTATAGTGCCGTTGAGGCGGTTACCGTGGAGGTCGAGGAGGCGGAGTTGGTCCAGAGAAGCAAGAGCGTCGACGGGACCTCGTAAGTCTAAAGACGGGAGGGAGAGGGCGGTGACTCTGCCGCCGGTGCATCTGACCCCACGCCATGAGGTGGAGCAGGCGTCGGCGGTGGTCCAGTTGGTGAGGAGGCTGCCGTGGGCGTCGGTCTGCGAGCGGAGCCGGGCGAGCGCGTCAGTGTCGTTGGTGCTTGGAGGAGCGGGTGAAGCAGAAGAGGCAGATAAGAGAAGGAGAGAAGCAGAGAAGAAGACGAAGGTGAGGGCTTGAGGACCCATTAGTGGGTTTCTTGGGTGTTTGAACTTTGAAGTTCAAGTAAGGCTAGGCGGGAATAGAACCCTATAGTTTTTTGTTTTTGTTCCTTTTTATTTTAAAAATTCTGATATCCTATATCTTACTCGCTATGATTAAAGCAAAAGGGAGTTGGGGGTTATGAGGGAGGGAGTGGTTTGAATGATTGTTGCTCTCCACTCCTCCAAACAAAATGAGTGAAGTTCTCGATTTCAAATTCCACTTTTGGCATTTGTTTCCCGATTTCAAATTCCACTTTTGGCAGGGATTGGTTTATGAACGCTTCCCTTAACAAATGCTTATCACTTCTCCTTGCCTGTCCCCCATGTCCTACGTACAATAGGTGTGGTTTATGGGGTTAAAAATTAAAATTGAAAAAAAAAAAAAGTTTTCAAAAAGAAAAAAATAACGCTCAGGATTTGGTGTGACCCCTAAAATCATCCTAAGGTGAGTGACATTAGGTGCCAACACATCAGCACCGAAAAAAGTGACTTAAACACTCTTTGGGGATGTTTTTCACTCTTTGGTGCTGATGTGTCAACCCATGATGTCAGTCTCACCTTAAGTTAACCCTAGGTGTGAGGGAAAAACCAATATTCATAGCATTTATAGGGTTAAAATCATTAAAAAAAAAAAAAGTGTTCAAATGAACATTTGCTCTTTATTTAGAAGGGAGAATGGTTGTATGTATTGACACATTATGTGTTTTGACTTTGGTCTCTTTTTGAACACCTAATTTTTCAATAGAACACTCTTTTGGATGTTTTTAATCCTTAACATAACATGTGTCAACTTATAATTTACCATGGACACTACAACACATTTTCATCACCCTGAACATTTTCTTCTATTTAAAAGACGCATCAAATTCAAAAATATCTCGTATCAACTTGTGATGTGGGGATACAGGGGGACAAACAAATTTGGGTGTAGAAATCCTTTTCCTTGTTGCTTTCTTACTCGTTGAATAAAGATTTGAAGGGTCACGTGCCTCATGTGAAACCTCAGAACAAGAATTAAATGCATTGCTAGGTCCCACTAGTTACAGCTAGACACATGGAATCATAACCCTTCTTTCATCTCCCATTGACCCACCCACCTTCTATTTCTTTGCATGGAAAAAGAGAGCGAGAGAAATGATAAAAGTATAACTACCAAGAACTGAAGAGGGATTGATCCGATGATTACGGGAGAGGGAAGATAAAAGTAACTGTTGTCATTAATTAATTATACATGAGAGGTGGGATTTCTCTGTATTCTGCTGACTGCCCTCGTTTCTATATTTTGTACCAAGAGTAAGGATGTTCTGTTCAGGATATACCATTTGCCCCCTCACAAATGCCAACAGAAAACTTGCACCGGGTCACAAATAGAGAGTGCTCCTGTCTGCACCCTGTCAGGGGGAGGGTATATCAGCACCGACAAGTGATTTTCACTTTTTGGAAGGGTGCATTTCACTTGTCGGCGTTAATGTACCCTTCCCTGACAGGGTGCAGAGAGGAGCAGATGATAAGAGGAGTGGATACAATCCACTCTCGGCTCATGGGGGTGGAATAGCATATTAAGTGGTCGTGATACCCTTCTGAAAGGCTCCATCTAGTTTGTGAAAGATGGCAATATCGTCGACCTAAGGTTGGACCCTTGGCTCAAAGATCTACTAAATGGAAAGGTACAATCCAAACCTCCAAATGACTATCAGTTAAAATGGGTTAAAGATCTGATAGACTTGGCGCTAAAGATTTGGAAGTTAAATTCCATTGAAGCAATAATTAACCCCGAAGAAAAGGAGGCCATCTTGAATACCCCCACAAGCCATCTTCTCCCAAGGTCAAATCATATAGAGATTTGAGAGGAAAGGTCATTTTACTGTCAAATCTGCATATGCCTTGTTATCTTCATCTTGCCTCCCCATCTCAATCAGAATAATGAATTGAGATGGAAATGCATTTGGTCCTTCGATGTCCTAGAAAAATCCAATGTTTCATGTGTAAGGCATGCCAAGGAGTCATCGCGGTGGCTGGGGAACTCCACAAAAGAATCAGAACCATAAGCCTACTTTGTCCCTTATATGGAAAGCAAGAAAAAACGGTGCTCCATTGTTTGTTCCAATGTCGTCACGCAGTCTATTTGGAATCTCTGTATGCCAATACTCAGTAAAACCCACCTGCAAGGTGACTCCTTTGTTAACTATTTTGAGTAGTGGTTCTCCCTCCCATGGGGTTCAAAAGTTTGTAAGAGAAAGTACATTCGAAATATTCCTTTACTTTGATGGCTCATTTGGCTAAATCAAAATAAGGTGGTATTTAATAGACAACATTTTAACACTATGAACGTAAAATGGTGTTTTGACAGACCATGCAGGGACCTAGAAATGAGTTATCCACCATATAATCGGGCCGAGAACACCTTTTTTTATTCAAAATGGGTTCACAAACAGTTGAAGGAAGGATATACACAAGTTAATGTGCATGCACAGAAGCAGGCTTTTGCAGGGATGGGAGCAATGGCTATATATGCTGAAGGACTATGGTTGGGTGTTGTTAGTGTGAGGACAAAGTGGGCGGAGATGGAAGCTATAATATGGGGCTGGGGCTTGCAAGTCAAATAAAAACAAGAAACGTTCTCATTCTATCATATTTAGCTCTGGCCGTGAATGTTGTAAATGGAACTTTTATAAATTTCCCTTGGACGACCCACAACCTCTTTGTAGAAGCAAAATGTTTAATATCCTCTTTAATGTTTGTATTATGCATATAAGCAGAAACTATAATACCATAGCTCATGAGCAAGCTCAAAGGGGTGTTACGAACACCTTGGATGAGCTAGACTGTCCTCATTGGTTTCTTTGGGGAGATTTGTCATTATCTTCCCCTTTTACTTTGTGAAAATGAATGTTTTTTTACCAAAAAAACTGAACGCCTTGGGCTTTAGGGTTGAGGTTTTTTTTTTTTTTTTTCCCCTTTTTTTTTTACTTTTTTGCCACATGTCAACTACACCCTGTTAGGGTTGCTGCTAGGATTGCACCGCAAGAAATTCACTTTTGCGTCTGTTTCATCTATTCGTCTGGATTGGGGCCAAATCTGATGGAATCTAGTATGACATTTCATTGATTAGATGGTTTCCCTGCATCTAGTTGGCCGGATTAGA
>JAOXJP010049181.1:0-16092 GCA_025762735.1 Platanus orientalis
ATTTATGTTTTTCTATTGATTTCATGCAACAAAAACAAAACAAACAAAACAAATAAAACTTGAAATCTACCTTGAATGTGTTCTTGAAAGAAAAAACCTTTTTTTTGAATTTGATCTTTGCAAAAATCCCCCCAAAAGCTTGTTTTGATCTTCAAATAATGCAAGTGGTGTACAAAGGAAGTGATATAATGTGAATTTTGAAAAAAGAAATGGAAGAAAAATGGATTAGAAAATGAGAAACTAGGTGAAGAAGAGATCAAGGAAACCCTCTGTTGGGTTTCCCACATTTTAAAACTCAACATAGGTAAACCGAGTTGAGTCAGCCGATCCGTACAGATCCAAACCCCGATCTGGATCGATTCTCAAGTCAAACCTACAAAGACTGAGTTGATGTCTAGAGTTGGACCAGTCTCGGCCGATTCTGAGTTGGATCAGTCGATCCAACTCGGAATCAACCGAGTTTTAAAACCATGGTGTAAACCAATAATTGTTGAATGGGTATTAATTAATGGTTGTGGGTCCATCAAGGTCCAATGCACTTGGACACAATAAATTCACAAGTTTGAATCATTTCCATTTAAATGGAGACAAGCAAATTTGTTAGTTCTCCATTATCTTCCCTTAACTCTTTCATGCTAAACACAATCAATCAAGCCGGCAAAACACAAATTAAAGGATATGAAGAACCAGGGTTCTAGTTTAAGCTACACTGTAGACAAGGAGATATTGTATATTGGGTATACCATGTTGCTGGAGAGCCAAGTTCCGATTAGAACCGGGAAGAAGAAGAAGAAGACCGGGAAAAAAAAGAAGAAGAAGTTCCAGTTAGAACTAGAAAGAAGAAGAAGAGAAAGTATCTGTGGCTATGGTCGGCAACGACAAGGCTCATTGGTTTTTCATTTTCTAGAGGCAAAAATGTAGATGCAAGGGTTGGGGTCGAGGCCCCCCTTTTCCCCTTTTATTTCAATCTCAACAATTTATCATAATACCCTTCGTCTCGCTGTGTCCCAAACATGTCTAGAAAAAAAAAAAAAACTTGTTTTTGCCCTTTGACACGCTCGGGATGTTGGTGTCCGATACGTTCTAGACACGAACATGTCAGGGTTTTTGAAGTATCCGTGCTTCCTTAGTGGCAAAGCAATGGAAGCTCCTAGGCCTAACTGTACAAAAAACAGTTCTACTCCTCAACACCTCCATCCCCATATCTTTCATGTGGTTCAACATGAAGAGTATCCGCTCGTGTACTAAATATTAGGTGTGAACGAATCTTGTGAGAACTGTGAAAACGGCATCAAAGTGCGGACACATCAGCACCGAAAAGTGATAAGTGCCCCCAAAAAGGGCAAATCACTTTTTGGTACTGATGCATCAGCCCCTCTAGTGCCGTTTTCACGGTTCTCATGAGATTCGTTTGCACATAATCCAAGCCCCCTTTTGTGGGGTGGCTAAGACAAAGCTATCTTATCCATGACCCATGTCATTATTGTGTTCTCCAACCTTTTCTTTCTTCCCCTCCCTCTTTCATCCACTCCGAGTCTGTCTAAGGGCTCAAAGCATCACTTTACTAGTAATCCACTATTCGACCATCTCTGTCCTTTACGTCCCTCTCAATTTCCTCATAGTGGTATATTTTTAGATGGATATTGCCAGGGTGGCCATAGCCAGCACGCCAGAGACGAGAGAGAGGATAAAGAGGCCTTTCAGACGGAGAAGAGTGAGAAAGGGAACGGGGGGTGGGAGGGGCGAAAATATTTTAAAACGGGAAAGGGGAAGAATGGAAGAAACAGACGTTAGTTAATGGGACCCACACATAATTTCATAAGGTCACGTGCCACTACATCGTGAGTGGGACATTTTGGATCATTTTTAAACTTAACTAGGCGTTACGGACTCATAAAAAGCAGGGGTGGACATGGGCTGGATTCGGGTTGGGCCATGGTAGGCCCAAGCCCAAGCCTGTTATATTAGTTTATTGGCTTGGTCCAGGACTGGGCCCAATTTTATTTATTTATTTATTTTTATATTTAGGCCTGAGCCTGGTCCCATATATTTTATTTTATCGGGCTTCAGGCCGGGCCTTGTGCTGGCCCATGAGTTTCAAAAAATGCTTATAATCATAAAAAGACTTACTCAAGACCTATATTGAAGAAAGGAATGTTGTAATCATCAATGAAGTATCTTTGATTTTAGAAGGCTTATAAAATTATATATTTAACTTCTATGAATTGTTTACTATGAAAAAATATTGATTTGATTGAGAATTGAACTCAAGGCCTTTTGCAAAAATGTGTTTTTACCGACTAAGCTACAAATATTTAATAAATATAAGACTCAATACACACACACACACACACACACACTATATATATATATATATTTGGGGCTTGGGCATAGTAGAAATAAGCCTGAACCTATCCCTATGAAAAGTTTGGGCTTTGGTCTCAGGCCCGAGCCCATATCAGGTTTAGCTTGGGGTGGGTTTTTCGGGTTGAGCTCAAGCTGGCCAAGCTCATGCCCACCCTTAATAAAAAGGTACATATGTACAGTGTATGTACTGTTTCTTACCTCTTTGACCCATGTGTATTTACCTAAACACCCTTTTTCTTAAGCATTGTGTCATCAGCTAATTGGTACTGGAATTTAACCAAAAAAAAAAAAAAAAAAAAGAAAGAAAAAGAAAGAGTGATTTAAACCACAAATAACTTTTTCTACCAAAAAAAAAAAAAATAACAGTAATATAATTATTTTCAGCCATTATATGTGGAAAAAAGATAAGGGAGAGGATCGTCTGTTGGTGAATCAGTAGGAACTTCCTGCTAATTTAACCACAGAGTGACATGTGTCTGATTTGTTTTTGGTAAATTATTCCTGATTTTTTCATCATTTTCCTACAAATACGTGTTAAGATGTGGTTAAACTCAGTTGGAAGTTCCTACTGATTCACCAGCAGACGATCCGCTCCCAAAAAATAAATCATACCCATCTTTACTGTTCAATCATCAAGTCCAGATTCTCTGTAGTAAATTAAAATACAATAACGTGCAACTGTTTGTAAAACACGACATATATATAAAACGGTCAAAACTCCAACTAATAAGTTGAGTAGGAGTTTAAATTTTTGCAAAGTGTCATATGTGACACATTGTCTGATAAATGGTGCATTATTAAATATACATGTACTTATTCATTGTGTATTTACCGTAAAACCTTCCTTTGATCATGTACATTGACTTAAATACCCTTTGACAAGTGGCATGTCATACGGTGATTGGTAATGATGTGATATCTGTCCATTCAGACCGGAGATGATTGAAACTCAGAAGAGCATTCAAAGATAACCTACAGATCTCTTATCTTATTCTTCCGTCCTTTTCCATTTGCAGGGCATTCAAGCGAACTTTTAAAAAAGCAAACATGACCATAAGTGAAGTTGCATTGTTGCTTCTTTGGCACTAATTTCTCCAAGCAGCTATTCTATGACCAAAGTTGGTGTGTTCATGTGTGATGTGCACCACAGATGGACAGTGTGATGTGTTTTCTCAATTTGGTGTCTTTTCCTGTCTTTTTCAAAGGGAGCAAATTTACTGTCCAGGGCACAATGTAACTTCATTTGGAATAAAATGGGTGAGAATTTGAAATTGCATTTAAGCCCTGCCCATTTTATTCCAGGTGAAGTCACCTGGTGTCATGGACACCAAATCCTGGACAGAACATTTATTTCGTTTTTCAAACATTTTTTTTAACACATTGTGATTTGTGCCCTGGACAAGTAACTCCTTCTACTCCTCTGCTCCTCTTAGTTTCAATCCCCTACAAGATAAAGGATACCAGGAAGTGGGGAAAAAATTAGGTGAAAACGAATCTCGTGAGAACTGTGCAAACGGCACCAAGGTGTGGACACATCAGCACTGAAAAGTGATAAGTGCCCCCCCAAAAAGTGTAAATCACTTTTCTGTACTGATGTGTCAGCCCCTCTGGTGCCATTTGCACAGTTCTCACTTAGATTTGTTTTCACATAATCCGAACCCGGGTGGTGGTGGTGTCTGACGGTTTCAATGTGTAGAGAATTGGAAATCCCATTATTCCTATTAGTCAGGCGACAAAACAGAAGCATCAAATACAAGAATCTAATAGGATGCTTCTGCCTCAGACTCATCTGGAATAAGCTTTAAGAGGGAAATCGGTTTTTGCATGGTGTGGATGATGATGAGTGGTCGCGCCTGAAACAAGTTGTTGGGGGTAAGCGCAAGGGGAAGTTGCATTGTGGTCACTAATCGCAACGAACAAAAATAATGGGCAAAAAATCCCACTTTCGCCAAGCCTTTACCTGTGGATGATTGCTGGTCATAAGGCTTTCAGGGAAAGAGGCAGGGACAATTGTTTGGAATTGGTGGATCTCGGTAGCTTAAATCTTGAAGCCAAGTGGAGGAGTTCCTTTATTTGTAAATATAGTTGGGAGATACTTGGGAGTTCCCAAAGGACAAGGAGAAATTTAGAACTCTAGTCTCCAAAAGTGTAATTTTGAATCTTCTACCTTTTGAATACAATATATCATGTTGTCATCTGATCGATCCACCCTAACATTGACTTATAACTGCCTTGTCCCAACATTTGAAACAGTGCTTCCATTTTTGTTCATTATTCCCTCAAAATTCTTGGATCCAGAAGGAGATTCTAATCCAAATATGGATGGCTCAGGATTTCATTCGTTTGCAGGATGGAGGAGATAAAGGAGGTTGTGGGTTCCCGGTATTTTGATGAATTGTTGTCCCAAACTTTCATTCTTTAAGGATGTGGAAACAGACGATGTTGATGATCGACAGCATACTTAGGTGTAAAATGCATGGTCCAGCCCATAATCTTGCCTCACGCTTTGCAAGAAATGAGTACCTTACTATGAAAAAGGTACAGCCCCTTGAAACCAATTCAACAATCAACCATTTATCACTGGTTTGTGCAAAAATGATACAACATCAGTACCAGACTTCATTGGTGAACGTAACACTGTAAGAACACTCCTTATTTTCTGGAAATCCAACATATATTAATGTGTCTTCTAGTTCTAATTTGTTTCACAGTTTGGGATACCTTATGATATTAAATTTAGAGTTCAAGTGGCATAACAGGGTTACCTGATTCTATTGGGAGCTTGAAGGATTTAAGATACCTCAACTTGTCTTCTACCAACTTAAGCAAGTTACCTGAATCATCAATATGCAATCTCAAATTCTTGCAAACATTGAAGCTTTTGTTTTCCAGGGTTTCTGAAGTACTTCCCAAGGATACTAGGTAGTTGATAAGCTTGAGACATCTGGAAATTGATGGCACTTGTATGAACTATCTCCCGAAAGGGGTAGAGAAATTAACTGAACTTGGGAAATTGAGCGAGCTCATTATCAGTAGGAGCGGCTGTAGTATTCGGGAGTTGGGAACTCTCAACTTCCTCCAAGGAAAGCTAGTCATTAGCAACTTAAGTGGACTTGCAAATAGGGGTGACGCTGAGAAAGCAAAATTGAATCAGAAGGATCGTACGTGTTAATTCTCTTATACTGGATGGCAGGAAACATTTAAACAATCACAGCTTGGATCAGAAAAAAAAAATATGTTCTCTCTAAAGTATTAGAACGTCATCACATACAAACAAATAAGTCCAAAATGTCAGATGAAATTAAGATGCGTGCAGAAGGTATTTGAGGGGCTCGAACCACATGTAAACTTAGCTTGCAGAAGTTAGAAATATGGAATTACATTGGTCATAAATTTCCCAGCTGGATGGAAAAGCCACTACTACTCACCAGTTTAGTCTTTTTGAAACTGATTAAATGTGGGATTGTGGAGCATTTGCCATCCCTTGGAGAATTGCCCTCTCTTAATTAAATACCTAGAATTATATGGTATGAATGGCGTAATTAAGGGGCTTGGGCCATGAATTTTATGGGGAAGGCAATGTAAAAGGATTTCCAAAACTGGAGTGCCTAACAATTGTGGAGATGATGACTAATTGCGAAGAATGGAACTTGAGACTGGAGGGAGGAGAGATGCCAAGCCTCAGAAAATTACTACTACGCCACTGTCATACATTCAGACTATCAGATCTTCTCAGAGCATTAAGTGAATTAGCAGTTCATGACTGTCCTGGTCTCAAAACATTACCAACCTTACCCACCACAATAAGGAAATTAACACTTAGCAATCGGAAAGGATCTTCTCTGGCGCCGTCAGACCTGTTAAGGACCTGCCGGCATAACAAAGCAACACGTCCCAAAAAAATAAAAGTGATAAAAAACCCATTTTAACCCAACCCAGACTTTGGTTTTGTATTTTACTTCTCTACCACACCCGCTAGAAAACAGAAAAGCAAAACCTCTGGACTTCACCCCCACCACTGATCCTGTGCCACCGATGATTTTGTGCTGCCGGTGACTTTGCCGCCCGAAACGAACCCAAATCAAGCCGGAAAACTCTTAAGTATTTTTTCTTAAGTAATTGTTTTATTTTTAAATGGATATGCTACCGCCAAGGATTTTTTTTTTGGGGAATGGCAATGCTGTGCCGCTGGTGATGAACCCAAAATCCATAATTTTTTCTTGATATTAATGTAAATATTCGTTGTTTTAAGTCCGCTCGTTGTTTATTGTTCTTGTTGCTTTAATCCTTTTATTTTGGCTTGATTCAAATACATCCATGCTAAGAAATCATTTTAAAAAAAAGGGAACTTCTATTCGCACCGATAAAATTTCTAACTCCCCCTAATTTTTCCTCTGTTCTAAGTCCCCCTCACTTATTTTTAAGCATCCCTTATGCACTTCCCACAATACCCTTTTAGATAAACCTCTCCCACACCTCCTATAAAACCTCAAGCGTCACTTCCATACCTTTATGTCTTTTAAGTTCCCCTTATCTCCCCCCAAAACCCAGTGTGAATATCTATCTGGGCATCACACACCACTCATTCTCCCTCTCCCTCACATTCTTTTGAATTCGAACCCATTTCCCCTCAAACCCTCTCCCTCTCCCTCACATTCCCTCTCAAACCCTCACAATCCCACGTGCAAGAAAGATGATTCGTGGTGGACGACAAAGGAGGAGCGCGGCGATCAGAGGTAAGTGTTTGTTTGTTTGTTTGTTTTTTAGGGTTGGAAGAGCTAAGCACGACTCCTGTTCGGACTGGTGTTGCCGAGTAAGGAAACTCATGCTCAGACAGCCTAGTTGAGCAGGGGTTACCTTGCTCGGCAACACTAGTCCAAACAGGAAGTTAAAACCCAAAAAAAAAAAAACCAAAAAACCATAAAAAAGAGAAACACAAATAAAAATTTAAAATACTAAATTTCTAAAATTGTTAATTTTAAAAATACTAATTTTTAAATTCTTTATAGTATAAATTATTCTTTTCTAGTATAATTTAAAAATAAAAAAAATTTACAAAATTGAAATAGTTTATTAAAAAAATTATATTTTTTAAATACTTAATTTGTTATTGTGTACAACTAACACAATATGACATGTGATAGATACAGATGTTGGAGATGACTACTTCGTTCCTACTGTATCTACACACCAGCGTCGGGTTGTAGAGAAGGTAGACTCATCTAGGTATGTAGTATCTATTAGTGATTCGTACATAGAGCCTAAAGCAGATAAGCATGATGCAGGAGAGGTGCCTGAGCATAGCGGAGATGTGTGTGGGGATGTTGTAAAGATGTCTATCCTCGGAATGCTTGCAAACCTGACGCTCCTCACTGGCTATCCCACACACGTTGTTGAGCTTATATGATGACATTACGTAATGCTTTTAAGATAAACAATTTGTACTTATTAATAATACATGACATACTAATAATATTTGTTTTAATTGCAAGAGCCCCCGTTGCTGAAGTGTATCTGTCATAGATTGAAGGTAGCATAATAGAAGTACCAACATTCAAATTTACAGAATGGGTTATGGCGGGGGATATATTGATCGTTATGAACTATTCCCACTGGTTCACAGTTCGTACAGGGTAGTGAGTCGCGTCATCTCTGCATTCGTCGAGCTATGGTACCCCAAGACAAATACAATCCACATGCCGTTTGGGGAGATAACTATCATGCTGGATGATGTGAGCACGTTACTTGCTATTCCTATGGTTGAGAAAACTGTCTCCCTCAGCTTGGTGGATGAGGCACAAACATTGTTATCCCGTGCACTTGGAGTGACGGAGGTGGAGGTCCACGAGGAGCTTAGGTTTGCACATGGGTGCTCAGTTAGGTTGGAGTGGCTATGGTGCAAATTTCAGGGGTGATTGACAACAGTGGTGATGAGGTGATCAAATGTTCTATCAGGGCATACTCTATTTGCTTGGGTGCACGTTGTTTATGGATAAAACGAGTTGGGTGTCGGTCGATTACCTCCACTACTTAAAGAATCTCGATAGCGTACATACTTACACATGAGGAGTTGCTGTGCTGACATATTTATATCGACAGTTGAGGTTTGGCAATAGGTCAAATGTACAATAGATCGCTGGGTACCTTACGTTGATGGAGGGGTGAATTTATGAGCACTTTCCCGGCATTGTTTCGCACCGAAACATTGATTATCAGCCCCACCAACCATGCATCCAGCATTATAGACTGTGTAGGGAGACGTGTAGTTTTATGAAAAATGTGAAGGCACTCTGGAAGACCATTGATGCATGGGGGCCCAACGATGTATTGTGTTTATTTTTATATAATATAGTTCAATACTTTTTTATGTAATTATCTTTTATTTGTTTGACGTATATGTTAACTTGTACAGGTCATGTGGTTACCATATGACGATTGTAGACAGTATCACCCATTGCCAGATATTACATACTACCATGAAATGCTTAAATCCCTTGACATCATGGAGCCCTATCATCCGATGTGGGTGCTGAGGTAGTTTGGGTGACAACAAATTATTCCATCTGCCCCATTAGCCTCTAGACAGTGAGTACGTGGTGTCATTGCATCATCATACCATCCCAGTTATGTTTTTTATGAGGAGGTATGGGCGTTATGGCAGAGCCACATACTCTCCACCGAGCATCAATCCCTTCCCTCACGTTACCCCGACGACTATGCACCAGGTTATATAGACTGGTATGCACTCATATTACATCAATATATGCAGAACCCAAAACATAGATCGCATGGAGCACCACAACCTTAGTAAATGAGCTCCGGGCAGTCATATACGGTAGATGAGGTATATCATGTCAACATTCATATTTCTCATATTTCTCTCATTTTAGTTAGTTTTTTTTATTACAACTTATATTATATTTATTTGTGCTTATTTCAATGTGTTGAGCTAGCCGTGTTTTTTTTTTTTATACCAGTCGTGGAGGATCATCCTGAGAGGATGACCCATGGTAGATTAGTGAGTACAATTATACGGGTTTGAGATATCATGACCTATCATGGCGAGTTCGCAACGGTGACAGAGACACTAGTGGATACGTACAGAAGGAAGAAGTCGATCACAAAGACCACAGAGACAATTTTTTTTCTTTTTTAGTTGATGAGTTGTATTTGTACTTTATAGGGGATGAAACCCCTCATACATTATATTATTTTGTTCGGGGATGACCCTATTTATATAAACCACAATTTTGTTTGTTGATATTTCTTCTTTACTTGTTATTATGATTACATTTTTATACTTTAAAATCGCGCACTAAAAGATCTCATTCATTCAATGAATAATATAAAATAAAATGATAGATAAAAATATAACGAATTAATACAATTGGTAGGTTAACTATCAGGAGAGTTGCAAATATATGACACAGATACCATCTCAATGGCAAGGCATATGCCATTTTCAAGTATATTAATAGTACATGGTTGTGGGATTGTGTGTGAGTTAGTGATGATGCATATGGAGGTGTATTCTTTGAGTACTGGTTTTGAATTATAAAAACTAAAATAATATTAACATTAATTATCAAAGGAATATGTTATTACAAAAGGGGGTCATCCCTATTGATTAGGTATAGAAGTTGTTAATACAAAATTGCACAATCAATGCACTATGTGAGTTCCTATCCTTATCAATTAGATACATCTAAGCTGTTTTCCGCCTCAATTAGTTGTCAATCAAATCCACTATCTCTTGTGTTGCTACATCTTCACTAATTACACATCAAAATTTCTCAATTCTTGGTTCGTACAAATGTAGTGCCCATCCTGACACATTATCGCTCCGGTATCTATGTCAAAGTGTCTTGATAGGTGGGATAGGATGACTCGACATGAGGAAGACCTGCACGCATAACAAATAGTAAAATTAAATATTACAAAAAAAATGATTGATTGTAATAGCACCCAACGTTTACCTGTACAAAGTGGTTGTTGTTTACGAAGCCTATAGCAACTTCCTTTCAGGCAGTAGCGGGTAATGGGTCAGATCAGAATGGCAGGAATGTCAAACACTGTCACACACTCAAAAGGTACAGTACAACATTGGAACAAGAGGCGATTAGGTATCCACATTCTGGCAAGGTCATCCAATACTCATATGATGGACTTTCCTTAAAGTAAGCAATCGAACACCTAATCCCCTTCATTGTTGTAAACCCACAAAATATTGGCTCACAATAGTATCCATAACTGTCCAGTTCCTGTAATAAGTCCCTCCGGACTTGCAGCCAACTATCCTCTCCCATGCCCAACAAGATAGCAATCACCTAAAACCCATAATTTTCATCGGTTGCTAGATCTACAATATCCTGAATGAATGGACGTATGTCATATGAAAAGTGGATAATGTAAATATTATAGGACGAGGATCAAACTGATGACGTACGAATGACTAATGATAGAAGGGATAATGCATAAGCAACAACGGCATAACAAATCATAGGAATTAATGTGTAATATTTAATATATAAACTATTACCTTCTCTTTCGCTCTCCTCTGTTGGGTTGGTCTCATCGACTGTGGAGGGTTGACATCCATTGGACTGGTGCCCGCGATGAGTAGCTATCCTGCACGGATAATACTCTCTCAAATGTGGATGACTCATGTCAGGTAGATTTATCCATCTTCCCAGGTAGCCTACCCGCATTGTTAATTTCATCTCTGGTTCCTCTACATGTGTACATTCCGAATTTATCAATGCTTTTAATTTTCTAAGCAACTAGGCCTTGCTTAACTGGCAAACTTGTGCGTAGACTTGCTTAAACAAATCCAATTCCTCTCTAGGTAGATCATCATGGTTTGCATTGTTCTGGTTTGAGGTGGGTTTCATGTCAAGCTTGCGCCAATAAGGATGCACAAAGTTAAGTGGGATCGGATGCCCCCACCTACTATGGTCAGCAATTTCATGGATGCATGGTAGGATGTGGGTGCGTCTAAGTTGACACCTGCATGCAAAGAATTCAATCCCAATAAAATCAACCCGCTTCGTCTCATCAAGTACCTTCTCAAGTGCAGTGATGGAGATGTTCCCACGAAGCTCTCTGAACTTGGACGTTTTGAAACTATGTTGGACGACTATCTTTGATTTCTTAAACGATGCCTTGATTTCTGTATGCTTTAACAATAGCATATTGTGTATGTTCGACCAAGATGACTCGAAATTTTTCTGATTAGATCCCAACTACCTCTTCAACCTAGCATGAGCACTTTCAACCCTATAAACAATATAAGGAATAGCTAGCTAAGTATCAATCGATGAGGGATAATTGTAAGTAGAATAAAAAACAAAAAAACAAAATACAACCATACCCATTCATCGTTGTGGCCCCTAGATGCATAACTTGTTTTGTTTAAGCTGCAATAAACCTATCCTTATAAGTATCCAACCAACTATTCCTCATGTAGTGAACTACGTCTGAATACGCACTAAACTGCTTCTCTAATAGTGCTATATGGTTGTGATAATCCTCTTCTGTTGGTGACACCACCACTAGATTTCAGTAGGTCATGAACAAATCCAAAACCTCATTTGTCAAAAATAATTTCTTACACTTTGTAAGCACATTCTTATTGATGTGCCACCTACATAATAGATGTGTGACAGTGAGAAACACTTGTGAGATAGTATTCATTAGGGCCAACTCCCTATTTGCCACTATGACGTGGGACAAAACACTATCATCCATAATACCACATAAGACATCCATGGTCCAATTGAAGTTGTCTTTATATCATTGACAATCGGTTTAATGAGTTGGCTTTGGTTTAGTTTAAACAAACCACTTCTAGATAAGGTTGTGATGAGGTGTTATGAGACTAAGTATCACTCACACGCCTTTGGACAAGAATGAGAGGAGAGAAGAGTTAGGAAAGAATTTTCATAGAATTTTATGTGGGATATGGTAATACCCATTCTCTATTTATATTTATCCAAAGGGTGTGAGGGATGCCACGACACCTCATTACAACCTTAACTAGAAACGATTTGTTTAAACCGAACCAAATCCAAGGCTTAACATGTTCTATGAATGTAGCATCTCTACTTTCAATAAGCCTATTCGTGATCTTGAAAAAATCTTATTAATAGATGAACATGAGTTTTAGGGGACTATAAAAGATAAATTGAATTTATTGGTGAAAGTACTGTTATATCGGATGAATCAAAATGACACCTGATCACAACCTTAAACAGTTTGTTTAAACCGAACCAAACTAAACCAAACCCATTAAACCGATTGTCAAAGGTATAAAGGCAACCCGTTCTTATTCTTATCTTATTGATTGATGATCTTTGTGGGCCGACATAACCATTCCCACCCATAGTTACATTCTCAAGATGGCCTTGCAAGTAGGAAAGGATCCAATCCGATTCGTATCTCAATCTTTTTATTAATGTTTTGTAAAATTCACGGGCTAGCCTGAGGCCCAATAAAATTAATAGGGCTAGGTTTGGGCCTAAATATTAAAAAAGAAATTGGGCATAGGTCCGCCCCGAGCCTGAAGCCTAATATAAAAGACCTAGGCCTGGGCCTATCATGGCTTGACCCAAACTTGGCCCACGCCCACCCCTAGTTATAGTCTGAAGACAGTCTTTCAAACAAGAGAGGATCCGAGCCCATTCGTTTAAGCATATGAGGTCGCGTAACTATTAAAACACCCCCACAAGGAAGAAAATGTTTTGTGATGAAATGTCTGTAGTGTGTATGGTGAATGATATGCTGACATGTGTTGTGTTTGGGGGTTAAAAACGTCCCAAAAAGTGTTCAGCTGAAAGTAGGTGTTCAAAAAGAGAACAAATTCAAAAACCCATCATGTGTCAATCAATGGCACGCTTATAGAGCTCTGTATCAACATAGACAATCATTCTCCCACCCACTAATATTGAGTTTTGTCACATAGAGCGTTAATTGTACATGTGTAGCATGCTGCTCTAGGAAAGATGAGAAAGATGGTTACCAAAGGCACATGATTTGATTATTAAATAATAAAAAAAAAAAAAGCACATGATCTAACTGCTGACAGCTTGGTAAGATGTAAGATCTTGCTTTGAATAAATCACTTTTCTTTACAAAAGACTAATTGCAAACAGAGAAAAAAGAAAAAGAAGTATCATTTACCAGATTTGTTTTCTACTACAGGTCCAATCACTTAAAAGATATAAGCATCTTCAGATGCTTTATTAAACAGACAGAAGTCTGTCTGCGCGTTCAAATTATCTCCGGTTGAACGGAGATATACCACACCAGTATTTACCGGGCACTGACACGATGCCTGACAAAGGATGCATGAACAATACACCTGTACTTATATAATGTGTGTTTACTAAAATACCCTTCCTTTATCATGTGTATTTGCCGGCACTGACACGATGCCTGACAAAGGATGCATGAACAATACACCTGTACTTATACAATGACATGAACAATACACTTGGAAGTTTACAGGGTGACATGTGCATAAAAATCCTGCCTAATGTTGAAATTTAAATTCTTTTTGTATACATGTCATTCTTTGACGACAGTTTCTGTTTAATGTCATTTAAATTTTGTCGGGAGATGATTCGTTTTATCTTGTCCCGAAACGCCTTTTACTTTTTTTCTTTTCTTTCCCTTGATAAACACTCTCTATGCAACCAGAACCACCCTTTATCAGCAGCTTTTGACACCGCGAGACCCACGAGCCACAGCACTGTTAACACGTATTATATTGTATATTAATTGGGATTGAATTGGTAGATTCATGAATTCCCAAGTCACTTAAAGGTTAAAAGTGGTTGTTAATCCAAATTATGGTCATGAGAAGGAAGAGATGACATATAAGGAAGTGATTTTGAGGGAAGAGGATTAATTGTGACCACTTCTCCAAGGATTGGGTGAGACCATTGAGCTCAGCCTAAGGTGAGACCAACATCAGGGGCCAATACATAAGCACCAAAAAGTGAAAAGCATCTCCAAAAGGTATAAGTCACTTTTTTAATACTGAAGTCTCACCTCTAATATCAGTCTCACCCTAGGCTGAATGTAGGGGTTGCATGTGCTTGGCTGAATTGACGAGGAACTGAATTTCAATTTTCAAGTAATACTCAAGATACAGACTCCATCAATATTTCACTGAATTGCGGATTAGACATGGTAGACTCAGTAAAATTCAGATCTCCTACAACCAATTTATTTGTCCCCACATAGACGCCAAATTCTGGACAGAACAAATCTTCCGTCCAAGGTTTGGTTTTGAACATCAGGGGACAACGCATGAAAGAAAATGGAACTGGTTAGATGAAATTTCAATTTTTGCCCATTTTCTTTCATGTATCATCACCGGTTTCCAAGACAACATCTTAGACACCAAAGTGTGAACAGAACATTTTTTATTATTATTATTTTTTTTTGTATCTTTTACATTGATGCCTCTTTTGACCGAAATAATGTTCAGTCAAGGCATTGGTGTCCCAAATAGCAGGGGACCTCACATGGAATAAAATGTATGGGGGGAGGGTTAGTCCATATGATCCAAACATCAAATCCTAGACAAGACATTTGTCCTCTCTTTCAAATAGGTATCAAATGTTCATTTTAACATTCCTTTAACGGTTCTATGACCCTGCACACCCCATTTTTATGGGACTTGTATCCTTGTGCCACCTTGTAGTCTGCCCCTATGAACCATGGTCTGAAATCCTTTGCGTCACACCCCCTGATGAGACACTTATGGGGGGGGGGGGATCAAAAACCTCCAAAAAGTGAATTGATTTCCCCTCCCCTTTCATCCCTCCCTCCTCACCCCAAGTGTCCCATCAGGGGGGTGGCAAAGATGATTTCAGCCCATGTGCCACAAACAAGGCCTGCAAAAAGTGTATAAGCCCCACCTCCCTTTGTCTTTTATGGCCCAGAGGATACGGCTCCAGTTTTATGATACCTTTTTATTCATTTCAAAACCTGTTTTACAATTTTAACATTATACACCCTACCCTTTGTATGTGGGACACGAGTGAAAGAAAAATATGGTATAGGAAGAGATACTTATCCTATCGTAAAACCCTACTTAAAACTATTACCTTTTTAAGCTCTGATGTGACTGCCTCCACTGGGGGCCCTGTATAAAGCCATCCTTGGTGTTACTTCAGCACCGAAGCAATCGAGCTAGTGAAGGAGTGATAAAAAGAGTGTTGGTGTGAGTGTTAGAGAAAGTTGCGATGGCAGCGACCATGATCAAGAAAGAAAGGCCTGCCAGTTTGCGCAAGCCTGTTCTTGCTTCCTTTGTCTCTATTGAGGATGTAGCCATCATCCAAAAGATCCAGCATGGTATTGAGCGTCCTGATTTCGAGTTCAAACCCTTGATAGGTGTCATAAAGGGCATTTTCTACTATGCACTAAATGAAGAAGTACGTTTTCTTCCTATACTCTTAATTATTTCTTCCCATTTTTTCTCATTATTCTTCCTTTTTTATTATTTTCTTCTTTCTAATAAATGCAGACTCTGTCTCACATGAACACACACAGTGTATGTAACAATGTGTGTTATTATGCAGGTTTCCCAAGAAAAAAGTCTTTCGGAGTCGAATCTATTGCCCAAGGGCACAGCCTCTGGATTTGAATTGGGGGATAACAACCTTCGAGTTACCATCCACCGACTTTCCTGGCAGGTATGAACACCCATGAGCCATG
>JAOXJP010049192.1:0-16092 GCA_025762735.1 Platanus orientalis
CTCTCATAGGCCTTCTCAATAATATCTCATGCTTCTTTGGCGGTACTGAGGGCTCGACATATGGCATTAAGTATTTTGAGATTTGCATTATAAGCCTTCGTTTCAGACCTTTCCCATTCACTTTTAGGAGTGAAGGGTTTGGTGTAGCTTTTCACTACGAAACTCTAAACCATATAGTCAATGGCATTTAAGAAGATGGTTATACATGTTTTCCAATAGCCATAGTCCATCCCATTGAAATAGGGAGGAGTAGAGATTGACTAACCTTCTTCCCTAGACGTCTAATGTTCTTCTAGGATTTCATTATAGGATGTAACTCAGGTTGTTAAGCCCTGTATGAGCAACCTTACTCTGATACCAATTGAAAGTTCGATTTTAATCCTAGAGGGGGTGAATAGGATTTATTTAAAATCATTTTATTTCCACTCACTTTAATTTCCAATTAAAGATGTTATATGATTTCTAGGAAATTGTTGCACCTAATTGTTAGATTAATTCTCTAGTGTTTATAAGTGCAGTGATATGGAAATGTTCAATTCTATCTCTCAATTAATTGTAATTACTTGTAAATTAAAAATATGAAGGATTACACAATAATTGCTAAAAAATATATATGTTACAATGTGCTCATGCCATGGCCTAAGCTACCACTCCATGTATTTTCCAATCTACGGAATTGACAATTGACATTTACAGTTAGTACATGATTCGATGTTCATAAGGCCGAATTCACAAGAATTTACTAACATTTTGGATAAAATCGATGGTTCAAAGCACGTAACAAGATTTAATGGTCCAGATGGTTCATATGATCACATAGGGAGCATAGTGTTCAATAGATTCAATAAATTCAATACAAATTTATAGAAAATTAGAGTTTCTATAGCTTTCCATTAGGTTTAAGTGTAGAGATCAAACCGGATATCATGTAAAGTGTTTCCAAACAAGGGGTGAAGCTAGATTGCCAACCAAATTGATCATTTATAGAATAGATCGTGAAGGATTAATGATTTTACATAGCTTTCAGAGATTCACGTAGGGAAAATTCAGATTTCACATGACACAAAGAATTTGATGAAGGAAATTAACCCACACAAGGACTATGAACAATAACTACTTATAAAGTAGTGTAGATCTAAAGATCAAGCAAGGTACAATGGCTTAAACTAGGATTCCTAGAGATTCAAAGGGATCCTATATAATTTCACAAGATTTGGGAACATTAAGAGAATAACAATTCATATTAAGAATAGTAAGCACGATTACTTACCATGTAGGCTGTGGTTCAAGGATCATGTAAGGATTCCTACAGATTTCAAAGAATTCAATCAAAAAGTCACATAAATTAAGAGACTCAAGGAGAGAATACGTCATACAAACTATAGTGAGCATAATAACCTACCATGTAAGTTTACATCCAAAGATCAAACAAGGTTCAATGCTCTAAAGAAATGATTTCAAAATTTTAGAAGATTCAAACACAAAGTCATAGAAATTTAAGAGTTCCAAAGAGAAAAAACATCATATTACGTATAGGTATAATTACTTACTAAGCAAACCTCTTCTTATCAATTCTCTTTGTCCAAGGCTTCCTCAGTTCACTTCCTTTATAAATTCAACATAAATCATATGAGAAAGCATTATAGACTAAGAATCTAATGTAAAAACCTTCAAATTCTATCCTACTTAGCCTAGATCTAAGAATCAAGCTTATCTTAGCTTATGAGAACTAAATCCCTTCTTTTCCCAGTTCTCTTTCTTATCTCTTTCTCTCTTAGGTGTTTTCTTAGTTATTTTGAGCCAAATGAGGTAATAAGGTCGTCATAATACGAAACTACCCTCTCAAAGAAATATTTCATACATTATGGAGAGAAATCACTTTTTTTGAATATGGGGACTAGCAAGTGCTCGGGATACCCCCCATCGACCACTCGTGTGACCTCGCAAGCATTTGGGGGTCGCATTCGCGACCGCTCGCATGGTCATCCGAGTGCCCCCTGAGCAGGATTTGGATTTCCCAAAAGTTTCATTTTCAAATTCCTCTATTGTGACCTCTCACCTTTACCTATGAGTGCTCAGGGTACCACACTGCAAGCGCTCACCTGGAGGCCCGAGCGATCAGGGTAATTCAATATTGTCTGTTTGGTCTTTTAGGCTCAACCAATGGTTTTTGGGTTCACACATGCACAAGGATATGTACACATGGTTTTTTCAAGGTTTCTCTATGGTCCCCTATGGTCTTTTGGTTGGGTCAAAACAATACAAAAATATATTATCAAGCCCAACCATTTAATAAATGTATGGAGTGTGTTACACCTCCACCCTACTGCTAATCCATGACCTTTATGGGGATGGGCCATAAAGTTAATTGGGAAAATCAATCCACCTTCATTGAGGTTGCATAGCTTAGTGATTACTGTGACTACTTACTTTACGAAATGGGTCTAGTCTAAACCATTTCGAGATGTGGATCAATAGGAGATGATAAAATTTTTAAAGCAAATACGTGCGGATATGGGTAACATATATATTTTCTATGGATCTACATGGTTCTTTTGATTCTTGCTTGAGCCAATGATGAAAATCTATCATATCTGGCTCCTTCGGGGGATGGATCAATAAGAATTCACATATCCCAATAACAAAGAAACCTGACTTGAATGATCTTGTATTAAGAGCTAAATTGGCTAAAGGGATCTATCATTTCAGTATACTAGAATCAATTACGACTGATATGGGAAATGTTTATTCTGGGCAATAAATGAAACAATTCATAGATCACTATGATTTATAATTGTTATATTTAACTCCTTATTATGTCCACACCAATGGTAAACCAAATCATCTAAAAAGATCATTAAAGATCTTATAAGTAAGTCTATTAGGGAGAAACCTATGTGAAATGACAATAAAGTAATTGTAGAGGGGGTGAATAGGATTTCTCAATTAATTTAACCCATTAATTTTTAATCACCTTCTGGATGTTATTAATTTCTTTTCTACTTTGCTCAATTAAGTGAGTGTGTGCTACAACGTAACTACTCAAGAATAAAATCAAACAATATGCTAAGCAAGAGTAGTATAGAGTATAAAGATGGAGAGACAAACAATCACAATCAAAACACAAGATTTATAGTGGTTCGGCACTCGGGCCTACGTCCACTCTTCTAAAGCTCACTTCCAAGATTAGGTATATTTCATTTAGGTACTATTACAACCTAGGTCAATATACAAACCTAATAACTTGCTCAATGGCAAGCTAAACAACAATACTTGGTGTCTCTGGCGAGTATGTACTACTTCTTGTGTCTCCGACGGAAGTAGTCAAGCTTCCGGTGTCTCTGGTGGAAGCAAAGCAATAATCAATAATGAACATGAATGCAAAGACAAGAAAATATTACCACAATATGGTTGATGTTGCTAGTTGCTCAAATGTGGGATGCTCCTTGATGACCTAGTATGCATTATCTACCCACAAGCCCCAAGTACTTGGCTTTAGTGCTCATTGAGCTCAGCCAAATGTGAGTTCCTCTTGGGAAAGTGTTCACCACAACCTCTCCTCAATAGGAGAAGTTATGTTCAATTATAGAGAATAGAGAAGAGAGAGAAATGTAGAATGCTAGCTACTAAAACTCAATAATCTATAAGCAATGGAGGTTTGCACAGGGAAGAGGGCTCTCAAAATAGTATGCCTCTTAGCTCTCTCAAAAATAACTTAGAGTGTTGGAGATTACTTACCCTAAAGGGAAAAAATCCCTTTATAGCAGAGAGGAGCATCTATGGCCTTAGGATAGGCATATGATAAAGGGAGAGGAATTTTGGGCATTTGGATATGCAAAACCGGGGTTCAAATTTCAAAATCTTCACCTAAACTTTTGTGATATTTTTTTTCTTCTAAAAATGCCCTTCAAATCGATTGGGGTTTAGAAACCAATTTGGGATTCAAATCGATTTTGAAACCCACAATCGATTTTGACTAGTTATCAGGCTCCAGATCGGTTTGGGGTCTTTCAACTGATTTAGGTTTTAGGAAAATTCTCAAAACTCATATCAAAACCAATTTGGGCTTATCGGTTTGGGGCTCGGGAGTAGTAGTTTAAGATCCAAAATCAGCTTCAAAACTGATTGCGAGTTTTGCAACTGATTTCACCAAAATCGATTACGGATTTCGCAATAAGTTTCTACTGTAATTTTATGCACTTTATATTTTGGGTTGTCCTTGGATATCTTGATTTTGGTATTCACAAGGGACCTAAACCATGTCTAGGTTCATTTTAACACACACAAAATGATATGCATGCATGTGATATACCTTCAATGGTATGCCTCTTTCCCGTGCTCTTCTTTGGGTCTTTGGTCCTTCTTAGCTTCATGAGTTGAACTTGTGAGATCACATTAGACACTTACAAGACTCCTAAAACTACCCAGATGCCCATGGGATTGACATACATCAACACTAGGCCATGGCATGATTTGTTACCTTAAGTATTGGGGGCATATAACACTTTGTGTTAGACTAGCACATGGGTTAGTCCTTATACCCTAACTTATGATCACCATACTGTGCTTCCAATGAAAATTGTGATCCTAACTATGAGAACCGCTTTCCATTTTGAATTAACACTGGCCAAAGTTAATGAAACTATGCTAATCAAACTTAAAAACATGGAGGAAACTTGACTAAGGATCTTGGATAAGCTAGCAGTCTATAAGCAGTGGGTGGTGAGGGCTCATAATAAGCAGGTCTGGGCCAAGTCTTTTGGTCAGGGGGGTTTGGTTTAGAAAGCTATTTTTCCAATTGGTCATAAGAAAACACATGTATGGAAAATGGTCTCCCATATGGGAAGGCTTGATCAAAATTTTTGAAAAAACAAGGTTTTGAAGGGAGGAGTCCCATATCCTAGAAGATCTAGACCGGAATATTAAATGATAGATGTCTAAAGAGATATTATCCCATTGTATGGGAGGTTGAGTAAAGAATAAAAGGAAAAGTGAAAAGAGGTCGAAGCCATATCATTCAAACAAAAGATAAAATGTATACATTGGCTAAGAGAAAGATGATCGGCTAACATGGTCAAAAACATAAGAAGAGAGAAAAATTAAGACAACTATACATCTGGAGGGGGTTTCAAAGCTTAAGGGAAGTTGTTTAGAACTTCAGCCCATAGAGCCAAGACGTTACGTTTTCTTTCGACCCTTTTGACACAGACATCCTCCTAAGACTTCACGCAAGTCTTCATATCATAAAATCATTGCATGGGGATTTTTGTTTGTTGAGTTATAGCGATAATTTTATGAGTAATCATCTTAGTAGTAAGATGATCATCCAAGATTGATTTAGTCAGATCTGGTGGGCAATGAGTTTGGCAATCTTAGCATTAAGGATTTTTATCTCGGCCTAATCTCATTTATCAAATTAGTGGTCTCCTTGATCTTTTTCTCCTTAGGACTGAGAGTGTCTTTGCTTGCTTCAAAATTTGCCTTAAGAGACATGAGTTGGCTGCGAAGTTGTTCATGATATGCAAAAAATCCATCATCCTCAATGATAGTACAATTGGATTCATTGGAATAAGCTGCTAACTTGCAAATGTAGTCTATGAATCCATCAGAACTGTTATTTGGTCATTCTTCAATTGAAGTAAGGTAATTATTGATGCAATCGATGCTTGAATAGAAGGATGGATGAATTGCTTATACGAAAGGGCAAAGAGTGGTTCGATCATTGCCCTCAATTCTATAGATCCTTTAGTAGGAGGAATTGATGGTAGTGGAGCCTTTGACTTTTGAGCAGTTGACTTAGGCACTACCTTGGGAGAGCTGGGATCTACATCAATTACATAAACTAGTTTGTCAGTTTGATTAGGAACATTTTTTTGTTGAATCTCTTCTAAAGGGATTTTTGCTGACCTAATGGAGGGATTGGCAGTGATTTCATCTTTCTATCTAAGGGCCTCATTAGTTGGAGACACTGAATGGCTATATAAACCGGTAGAACCATGCACGATAATTCTTGCTTAAGGGGCTGATTCAATCTCATGGGAATGGCTATATAAACCGGTAGAACCATGCACGATAATTCTTGCTTAAGGGGCTGATTCAATCTCATGGGATGATTTAGGTTTTGGTTGACTACCCTACTTCTTGAGAGGAGGCGAGGGCAATGACTTTTAGTCTTCACTATATTATTATTCCATTCTTATTCCACTTTTTCTTAGGTTGCTTCATTATTTTCTTCATATTATTCATCAAATTTCCTTCCTATTCTTCTTTGTCAACATGGACGATGATGGGCTTTAAAACTAACTCTTTCGTCTTACAATTAGGATGAAGGGGAATCTCTTGAAGACTGTCAGGTGAACTGGTTTATGCCTTCCTTTTGGAATAAACTTTGGTGGTGGTTTTGACCGGAGTAGCCTTAAAGGAGTAGTAATTGGCCCTGACAATAAAATTATAGAATAGTAAAGATGATCGAAATAGATAAAGGATTGGGTATTATTAATACCTTTGGGAAGAGGGGGCTTAGTTGAAGTCTTAGCCCCACTCCTGGTGACTTTGGCTGGAATAACTGCTTACCTAATCTTCTTCTTGTACGGGAGGAGGTGTCGGTAGCCCCTGTTGCTCGAAGTGTAGGCTAATGCTTGTCTGGCTAATGGTAGGTTAATGCTACTTCCACTATCATGCTTGATAACGGATGAGGATCGAATTTAAGATTTGCATGGATAAGGTTTTCCAAGTGATCCTCTATAGAAGGTTGGATCAGTGTATCTTCAAATAAATTCTACCACCATTCTTGAAAGATGGAAGAAGAGTTGTGATGGCTTGTAAAATGATCTAAAGTGAATTAAGCCAGTGTTAACCTATAATTATGGTCACAACATTGATTAGTTTTTCTACTTTGAAAACTATATGAGAAAAATGAGGGTTGTTGAGATTAAATGAGGCTGGAGGAGTTGGAATACACTGGTTGTGTCCAAATATCCTATTGAACTGGTTTGGGGCATGGATTTCAACACCCACTTGTGGATTGTTCTCAGGGAATGAAAAGGTTAGCCCATATATCCTTATTTCTTTTAAACAATGCTTCATTGGCCACGTCTTTTAGGTGGGTAAACCAGATACAGCTAAAATGAATGTCTTCAAAGGGGTATAATAAGTAATTTGGCTGATCAACTGAAATCTCATAAAAGAATTTAAAGTAATAACCAAAATTATGCTGGTTTTGAGGGGCAGTTATCTAATGTCTGTTGTAACACTGCTGAAGCTCAATGGGGGCAGAAAAACAATAGTTTAGGTCAAGGAAGTACTCGTAAAGCTAGAATCAGATGAGCCAAGAAGGACCCTCTTAATAGATTTAGTCTTCGGTCAAAGATATCTGAGAGGCCTCTATAAGTGTAAGTGAGATTAGACAAAGCCAAAGCGAGCTTGTGACCGAAGGTGAGGGTAAAGGCTATGCATCCAAATTCCTTGGTCATTTGGCTGGACTGTGCAAAGACTAAGTAGTCATAAATCCAAGATAGAAGAAATGCATAGTGTTCCTAGTGACTGAATAAACTATTATGAAGGCCAACCTCGGCTATAATGTATGAATCATATTCAACATGGGCTTTAGAGAAGTAAAAAAAAAGTTCATGATTAAGCAAAGCGTTGATGTCAACACCATTGCTTGACATAGAAATCCAGGTACAGATGTCTGACATAGTTGGACCCACAGGACTACAATCGAAGAAGAAAGCATTTGAAGTTAGACTCTAAAAGAAAGATGCAGATGCAATTAGGAGTTTCCATAGACAGACTATATCTGGAGAACTAAATGGCCTCGAAGACGTCCAATTATTTCCATAGATGGCCAAAAGCATTCTAAATATAATCTAGCCAATAAATCCATCTTTTGTCCGGTTTTGGGCATGTTTTTAGGAATGACTAGAAAGCCCTTTTTTTCCACTTGAGTGAGTTAGCATATAGGAGAAGTGTTTCATCAGGGAACATGGGATAAATCTCTGCCATAAAGAAATTATTAGAATTTTAGAAGGATGACTCTAAGGAAATCTTATCAAAATATTTGTCGATAACAAAAACTTCATTGCAAAAATTGGGCCCCTTCTTCGTTTTGAAAAGTGAAGGGCTTAATGAAAAGGATGTTTGTTGGCACCATCCTAAAAACCTTCCTACAGACGGGTAACACATGGATTCTATTTAACATGGGAAAAAATCCACGAGATAGAGACACGTGGCATACTCCCAATGAAGACATGAAGCAAGAGTCAAGGCACGAGTCGAATAACGAATGTGGGTCATCACTTACACATAGCAAGCAAAATAGGGACACTACACATCCCACGATGGGCATTCGTTGCCATGATAGAGAAAAAAGATAGTGATTGTGGTGACAAAAATGAGTGGGAAGGGGCAAGTAACTACCCAGCGACATGAAGAGGGAGTTATAACTGCCACAACTAATTGGCTCAATAAAAATAAGTGAGAAATGGAAGAATAAAGGATCCAACATCAGCATTTAAATTTATTTCTATCTTAGGAGTATAAGTAATGTAAATTAGTCTATAATTCAATTCGAGTGGATCAGACCTAGTCTATTCCTTAGTTTTTATCACCAAATTGTTCAACATCTAGTAGTACAACTCTCCTAAAGAAATTAGTTACTCCTTGAGTTGAGCACGACATTTTGTATTGTGTTATCAATTGTTATATCAACAAAGTTTGGTTTTTCTCATTACTTCTGTTTGAAGTTTGTGAAAAGTCCTCTTTGTTGAGGCATGTACCAAACCCGTTCTAGTCATCTGGGCTACCCAAACCTTGGACAAAGCGTAAGAGAATAAATTCCACCCGACAATGTTGGAAGATGTGGAAGCCATTGTGGGGTTTGAGAATCAGTGGAAAGAGAAGAAAGCAACATAAAGTTCAAGATGAATAAAAAAAAGCAGGACTGGTAAGATTATATAGGAAACTCTGGCCAAAGAAAAGATGCTAGGAATATGAGGGGTTTTTGCTCAGGAAGAAAAATGTCGGACTTATCTTTTTGGCTATAATAACCTCTATTTGAATTTAAGGGGTCAATGTTTGCACTGAAAATTTTCACTTGATGTGGCAAGTGGGGCCCAGAGAGAGACGTACAAGAATTAAAGTGTTATAGAATAGAGCCATGACATATATGAAAGAATGGAAGAATGAGTTGCATGAACTCTATAAAAAAATAAATGTATAAGAGATGTGGTTACATGTTTGAATATGCAGGAGAAAATGAAGCCCTTTTTCCATTAACGTGGGATCATGGAGAGGGTGGCATTAAATGATAGAGGAGAGAACGACAAAGACATAACATCATTAACCTCTTTAATCAATCAACCAAATAAAAATCGGATCAATTTACTCATACTGAAATTATCCAATTTTCAGTCTTTGTTTGAGATTTCAAATTGTTATTTCAGTTTAGATTAAAAACTTTATTCTAGGGATTTTTCCCAGATCATCCATGAAGTTTGGTAAAATTACCTAATAATAAGGTATTTTTAAATATTTGAAAAAAAAGGATATCAAATTTTAAAATTTTTCAAAAAAGGTATGTAAAGGACAAATGGTAAAAAAAAACCGGTTACAAAATAACAAAATTTTGGATTTCCTTGATTTGGATTTGGGCCCACCAAATCTTAACTTCTCTCCCATGTTCCCTCTCCTACTCCATCTTTATCGTTCTCCTTACTCGCCCATTTTCTTTCCCATTACTCTTCCAAAGTGTGGAATGCAGCATTCAAACTGCTTTGAGACGACCAGTAGATCACGTCATGTTCCATCTCGGACCATTACCATATTGAAGTATTATTCTTCCAAGTTCAATGCATTAATCTTAATTCAATTTGGTACTTAACTATGGGTTTTGTTAAGCTGACTCCGGTTGTATCGTCTTAGGTTGGGCTAGGCTTGGGTTTCAATTTCATATTAGCTTAAAACAAATGGAAGTTCAGTTTGATGGACTTGGCCATAGCTCCTTCTTTTCACACTAAATTTTTAATTGCTAAAGAATTGCAATTCTTTGGACTCTAGGTTAAGATTTGACTCTTACTTGCCCAAATTGAACCCAAAGTCCCAATTAGTAAGTAAATCTGATGGTTGTAGGATCGGTGGGTTCAGGTTGAGCAAGGTTGAAGTTGAACCCCTTATCGATGAGCCCCTTCATTCACTAAAATAAAATGAATCCACAATTTATAATAATTATGCAACTTAGAGTAGAGATAAACAGAGAACAAGTACCAAGAAGTAAGGAGGAAGGAGAACAATGCAAGGGAAGAAGAAAATTATTCGAGTTTTTGAAAATTAGGAATTAGGTATGATTCTCTTATATTTTGATGATGGAAAATTTGTAACTGTATAATATAAAATTATAGCCAAACCAATCATATACCTTTCATTTCAAATATTTTAAAATACTTTATTATTTGGCAAATTCACAAAACTTTGTAGGCTTTTTGGCAATTTTCTCTTTATTCTACAATTTGCCATTAACTAGTTCACAGGAGTACTATAGTCAAATTCCACCCAAATTTTGAAAATTTTATGAATATTTGTTTCATTTGATCAATATTAATCTATTCAAGTTCATTCAAGTCTATTTTACATTACATTATTGTTGTCATACTGAGAATTGTGGTGAAGTCGTAGAACCATTAACCTTTTCAATCAATCAACTCAATCAAATCAAATCAATTTACCCATATTGGGATTTTCCAATTTATAGTCTTTGTTTGCAATTTCAAATTGTTATTTTAGTTTAGATTAAGAGCTTTATTCTACAATATGCCATTAATTAGTTCTCAAGAGTATTGTAGTCAAATTCCAACCAGATTTTGAAAATTCTACGAGTATTTGTTTCATTTGATCAATATTAATCTATTCAAGTTTATTTTGCATTATATTATTGTTGTCATATTAAGAATTGTGGTGAAGTCCTTATTTGTAAGACAAAAAGAACTCATTTAGAAGGGCCAATCCTCCCATCCCCAAGTCACCTGATTTTATTATGGTGGCTAGAAAGATGGTCGAAAGACCTCTTTCTTTGGTCACTGTGTCTACTTTAGCACCTAGGGTCATAGGGAAACTTGGATTTTGTGCCCATGGGGCACTAGCACACCCATATACCAATTTCGGCCAACAATGGTTATTCTAAATTAATGTTATAAATTAGATGATATACATTAAGAAAATAAAACATGATACATGTAATAATATATCTATATATTAATACCAACTCCTTAGTTGAAACCTTCAAAGTAGCCAACTCCACTTATTTGGTTGAACTCTACTGATCATCTTCCATCTTCATAGTTACTAGTTCCTTATTATCTTTCGTAATCATTGTTATCTTCACCTTCATTCTTGAATTATCGACACAACAATCTCCAACATCCTCTTCTTTTATGGGGTGTTATAGTCTCTACTCTTCTTATTGTTGTTACTAACATGTCCCATCCCTTTCCGCTTCTCTTCCTCATCCCATGTTTTTACCTTCAAAATATTTGTGTCATCACTCAAAAACTTAACTTTCTATCAGAAAGTGTAATAGGATATACCCGGATACATGGGTTAAGTAAAATAATACAAATACTAATCTTATTTTTAAATATCCAAATTCGTGTCTGATATTCAATTAAGTAAACAAACACGAATATGAATGTCTATGTCTGCTTTCATATATGGTCCATTACAGCCTTATATATCTTTATTTAGAACAGTACCTCTTCCTCAGGAAAGGTGCGGTTGATACAGGCTGTGTAGTGATAGACGTCAAGACAAGCAGAAAACAGATTCATAAGTCAGTAACCCTAATCACCTCTATTTTTCTCTTAAAGCTCAGCTTTTTGAGCTTGAAACAGAGATCTATCTAGAAATCCAAATCTATTGATTCGTCTAATTAGAAGGAAATCACATGAAGGAACAATAAAAAAAAAAATGATAGATACCCATTGGCAGATTATGACAAGAATACCTTATAAAGAAAAAAAAAATAATGGATGGTGAAATCAATCGAATTGTTAGTTAGACCTTTTTTTTTTCCTATCTATGTAAGAAAAAGCCAAGAATATTGGATTTTTCATTTGTGGTTTGATGACATAGTATTTTTATTTATTTTTGAAATCTATTTGACAATTGTCAATTGTGTTTTTTGTTTGTTTGTTAAGTATATAGGCTATTATAAAATGTTATTTAAAAGAAAATGATTCTGTATGAAATGAAAAATAATGCATTTATATGGTTTCTTTTGGTAAAGTAAGTATTTGTATTAATTTAAAAAGATATATATTTTTGATAAATATAATTTAAAAAGACATTAAGGGCCACCATTTCATAAGTGACCATGTTAATTAAGAATTATTAGTTCTTAAAATTCATTAAAATGTCATGTATAGCCATGTTGAGATGTCTTTCTTATGCAGCCAAAATATGCTATGTAAGAGCTTACGTAGCAGATCCGTAGTCGTCAGGGTAATTCCATTACGCCGTTTAAAAATATGGGTCGGGTCATATATTCTAAGTTTCTCCTTTGGGAAAATTATATTCATAGGCAAGGTGTCTGGCATACTTTTCATTGTTTTTCCAAGTCCTAGCTGACGAATCGTTTCCTTCAATACCCCGAAACTATTAACTCTTTTGATGCAGATCCAGAATCGCCTTTCCTCTTTTCTATTTTCTTCTGCAACAATGTTTGATGAATTTTTGGCAAATCGCCTCCAATCCTTCCTCACTGTAATCTGTACTTGCTCTGCGTTATAAGCAACCTCGAAAACTTGATCTAAAAAAATTTCAAGGAAAACGATAATCAACAAGAAATAGAATCAAATTCTTCACAAACCTCAGCTACTACGGCAGATATGGAGACCGATTTATAGAAATTGCTGATGCTTATGAACTCATCATCATCGCCTCCTGTGCAAGCACAGATTATAGATCTATCTCACACATCATTCCTTTCGTAATCTAATCTTCTCCTCTCCAAAGACACACAAACACACAACTCATCTCTCCATCGAACGCGAATTTAACAGCAAGAAAAGCGGGCCGGATAATATCTACTTCAAGTAACGATTGAAGCCCCAGCGGTTGTGAGTTGCCAAGGTATTTCTTTATGTCCTTCTTGCTTGTTCATTTGAGCGATAGGGTTGTCTCTGCTCTCTTATGAGGTGATGGATCTATGTTTACGCCTGGAAGATGAGGATGATGACGGTGGTAGGTGGTAGGAAATTGGGGGCATTTTTTGATATTTTTTTTTTTCTATTTTAAAAACCGTGGTTGAGTTTAAAAGACCACGTGACTCTCAAATGCTTCGGTTGCACATCTCTATACATACATACAGAATCATAAACTTTTATTTCTCCAATCGGAGATCTGAATCTTTTATTCTCTTCCTCCTCTTGGTCGAATCTCTGGTTATTTTGATTTCCGTAGATCTGAGACGGTAACAATGGAAAACGGCGAAATCGAGAGCACAGACGAGGAATGCCCCTCGCACAACGGGCGACAATACAGGCCAGTCATCGCTAATGATCGAGCTGTTCTTCAGATGTCTTCAATGGAACCCGGATCTTCACCGGGAATTCCCAATCACGAGAGTTCCTTGAAGTAAGTTCCGATATCGATCTTCTCCTTTTTTTTTTTCTTGCATGGAAGAGTGTTTGAATTGGAAGAGCTCATATGGAGACTCGATGCTTTAGGTCGTAGGGCTTTGGTTGCTCTGCGAATTTCTGTGCTGGTTATATGATTATGTTGAATTTTCTGTTTCCTCTCGCCTGTTAATTTGTTTTGTTTGCTCTATAGGTTCTGTTTTATTTATTTATCTATTTGTTTTTGGATTGAGCTGTTGAGGTTTTGATTCAATTGTGTGTGACCATATTGTCAATTAAGAATACCTTTTTCGCGAGAATTTTTGTTTTTTCATGACATATATATGTACTTATACCTACATATATTATGAAAATGCGTGCATCTATATGTTTATGTATATGAGAATGTGTGCATCTGTACTTACATACTCAGATGAATGTATGCAAGTACTTCTATAAAAGAATGCATGCATGTTTATGTATCTATCAGTGTATTGATATGCTAAAGACATGATGTGAGATGTTTCACCTGCCTTAAATAGGCCTTATGCATAAGTTAGATATGTGCTATGAAAACTATTGTATGACTTTGTTATATAAAGTTTGTTTACGAAATGACTAATTTAAGATGAATTATGACATGTTTGATAGTCATTTGTCTAAAAGAAAATGACAAGTAACCATTTGTTTATTATTTTAATTTATTTTTACATGACTTAAATGCTTTACATAGTTATTTGAGTCCAAAGTGTGTAATCATGCTCAACATATATTGAAATTTCATAACAGTTTATATCGAAATTTTCATAAATTTTATAATATTTTGAAACATTTTAGTGAAATTTCTATTAATTTTCATAACGAAAATCCATCAAAATCGAAGTTTTGAACATTGGATAGGTCTAGAGTTCAAACCTACATCTCAACATTAACTTAAAAAAAAAAAAAAAAAATTATGGGCTGGCTCGAAGCACGACACTAGGCCTGATCAATTAATTAATGCCGAGCCCGAGCTTAAGTTTAATAAAAATTTACGGGCCCAAACCCGAGCTTGAGTCCGGTCTATAATTATAGGGTCGGGTTTTCTCTTTTTTGGTTTTGTTTTTGTTTTAGTCATGTAGAAAGGGCAAAACCCTAAATTTTGGTTTTTTATTCCTTTTAAAATTTCTTTTTTTCTTTTCTGATTATCCCTAAAAGGCCCTTGGATCGGTTCCCGGGGTGGTTCCTGATGGGAAGTGTGGAGCCTGATAGTATTGTACACTTTTTAGCAAGGGTATTATGATAATTTTACACTTGTATTGTGTAGCCCTAATTATATATAATGTTGAGGGCGGCCGCAACAAACTATCGTCTTGTACTTTCTGTTTTTTGATCATAGCGAAAAATCACAGCGACTCCGTGAACGTAGCCCAAGTTGGATGAACCACATGAATCTAATGTTTTTCTATGTTTTATTTTTTGTTCTTGATCTTTATTTTACTTCATTTTGCTTTCTTACGATCATGGGATTAGAGTAAATCACTAACAGTTCCAAATCGGGTTCAAGGACACTGCAATATGGGGAGATGGGCCATTGAATCGTGTGCTGGGTAGATATTGGCAATGATATAGAGAGGATCGTCTGCAATTTGAACTTCTCTACACCACGAGCAGGCCTATTACAACTCACCATGTGGTTTGATTTGAATGAGTTCTATTCATCAGCACGATTTAAACTTCAAATTTCAGTTAATCAAATCATGTGATGACCTGTGATAGGTCCGTGCATGACTGTAGACGATCCTCTCTCGGCAATGATATCTCTCCATTCAATCGCATTCGGTCTTGACTGTAGAGATTATATCATGCCAGTATCTAACAATCATGAATTCATGATTGATCCCCGATAAAGCAAAGCGGATTCTCTACAGCGAAATATCATACAACAACCCTCTTGCATCAGGCACTGGGAGACGTGTGGCAGAAAAAAAAAAAAAAAACAGCATTGAGTGCAAGATGATGTGGTGGTTCGTTTTTTCCACCACGTGTCACCCAGTGCATTGTGCAAGAGTCATTGCATCCTTTTTAGCTGTAGAAAATCTATTTTAACAACAAAAGGTGTCTTGGTAAATATACATGGGTCAAAGGAAGGTGTCATGAGAGCAGCTAAAAGCACCACCTAAATTTCTCTTTACACTCCCATTTTTTGTTTTTTCTTTTATACCCCCTCTTCTACCTAAAATACCCCTCCCTCTCTCCACCCCTCTTTCCTCTCCGGCATGGCGACAGCAACAGTCTTTCCGTCGACAAACCACCCCCCCTTCTTTCCCTCTTCTCTTTTTTTTTTTTTTGGATCTGTCCAGACCCTCTCGCTGGGGGCCTGGAAAAAAAAAAAGAAGGAGAGGGAAGGAGGGAGAGCGAGAGAGGAGGGGGTGTGGGAGAAAGGGAGAGAGAGAAAGAGGGTGGGGGTGCTGGAGAGAGAGAGGGGGTGGGTTATTGCTAGAAA
>JAOXJP010049222.1:0-16091 GCA_025762735.1 Platanus orientalis
GCCATGTCACCAATCTTTTAGCAAATTTCAGCCAAGAAAATCTCCATTTTAGGCTCTTTTGCTTGAATTATTCATTTACTGTTCATTTTAAATAAAGTGAAGAAAATTAAGATAAGAACTAATAAAATAAAGAGAAAACAAGTAAAAAAAATAAAGACTAAAGGATATAAAATGATGATAAAATATAAGCATATCACAAAACATGTATCTGCTATCAAGCTAGAACATATAATAATTCACACCATTTAAACCCCAATGAGAAGGATCCAGTTGTACCATTTAAACCTCGGTGAGATGAGTCTAGTTTGCACCATTTAAACCTAGGTGAGAAGGGTCTAGTTTGTACCATATACCCGATGAGGTAGGTTGCTACTACAGCCTATATGGCCAATAGTAAGGATCCATAACAGTTTGCATCATATACCCGATGAGGTGGGTTCCATCAATAAAAGAAAAAATTGAATGAATCCACCAAGACAAAGCTTAGAAACATCAAATCTATGATCCTAGGAAAGGAAAGTGAGCATAAAATGCATATTCACTCACACAATGCTATTACTCATTGTTTCCAAGAAGATCCTCCTCCAATACTCCTTTTCCTTTGTAGTCTCTTCCTTCCTTTAAGACAAAATAAGGGACAAAATCAAAATCCATAAATCTACAAAACTTTTTAATGAAAAACTAGACCTAAGCAACTACCACGCTAGCACAAAATTTTTTGAGCTTACGTTTCAATCTACATGAATCCCAAGGCTTAGAGTGGAAAATCTATAAATTTTCCCAACTTTGTAATAGATTCAAGCGCTCAAACTTCCGGATTCAAGCTCTCAAAAGGATGAAAACCAGTTTCTTGTCTGTGCAGATTTGAGCGCTCCATTATGTATTTGAGCACTTGAATGAGGTTCAAGCGCTCCAAAAAAATTATGAGCGCTTGAATATCTTCAACACAGATACCTGGGCCCAAAAATGACCATAACTTTCTATAGAGAACTCTGATTCGCGCACCATTTGTCACATTGAAAAGTTGACTCATAGATATTACTAATGACATAAATTTTCTCACTAATTCATCCTACATATTTATTGGTGTATCTCTAAAGTTATTTTAAATCAGTTAGTTTGTCGGCACAAACACCTAGATCATAACTTTTTCCAAAAAACTCATATTCACTTTTTGTTTATTTTGTTGAAAAGTAGACTCATAGTTCTACCCAAATATATAACGCTCACCCTCCAATTATCTTAGGGTTGGTACAGGTCTGCCTATGAAGTTACCCAAAATACATTCTTGGGTCAACTTTATGACTTGACAAGTCCATATCTCATTTCGGTTGTCCTCACTTCCAATTAGTTCAATTAGATCTGAAACTCCGCTATGGTCTACATAACAATATTAGATGATAATTTTAAATTATAATTTTACCCTTTTAGTGTAACACTCTGCATTCTACTTAATGGGTAAAAATGTCATTTAGTACTTATAAAGGTAAAATTGTCATTTCACATGTTTAGACCAACCTTAGAGTGGTTTAGAAACCCTTTATAAACAAGTTAGAAGTGTAGAACCCAAGTTGGACCTAGAACTTGTCAGGTTTCAAAGTTTTCCCAAATGCGTATTTGGGATAACTTCATGAGTGAAACTGTATCAATCCGACATAAATTAGCTTGCAAGCTATATATCATTTGAAATATTTATGAGTCTACTTTTTAATGCATTAAATGGTGTGCAATTACGAGTTTTTTAGAAGAACTTATGATAATTCTCCCACAAGGAGTCTGTGTTGATAGGCTCGCAGATTTAGGGTGACTTCATAGGCACACCTGTACCAATACCGAGTGACTTAAGAGTACAAACTATACACCATTGGAAAGATCTTGAAATCTAATTTCCAATACAACAAACGATGATCGAATTTGGGTTTTTTAAGAGACAGTTATGAACATTTTAGTCTAAAGGGATCAAACTTAGAAAATTCAGGTGGATGGATCCAATCTTATCCAGATGGATTCAAACTAAGTGGATTGATTCAAACTTAGCAGATCAATCCGATTTTGGAAGATTGATCTAAAGGCACAAAATTCAAAATAAAATAGACAAAAAATATATCGAATCGATCCGGCATCCCTGCGAATCGATTTGACTCTTAATGGATCGATTTGATCCCTTGTAGATTGATCAGAAATGATTCAGATTGTGTTTTTTAGGAAAAACAATTTTTCTTCATTTTGAAGAATGTGGGACCCCCCAACTCATCCCAAAACCCTAAATATATGATAAAAAAACCCTAATGACCTCATTTACATCAAAAGAAAAAGAGTTATAGAGGTTTGGGAGCTAAGTGTCAGAGTTCTTCCCCAATTAGGTAAGTTTCATTCTTAACTTTGAAAAATTTGCTAGGATGAGTAGTTTTCTTCTTGAATCTTCTAGTTTTATTTAATTAATGTTAAATCTACATCATTTTATATAACAATAGAGGAAAAGTGAAGGAGGTGGTTGAGGATTTTGGAGCTTGATTAAGGAGGAAGGCTAAGAATTGTGAATACTCATACATGTAGTGCTACTCCCTTTCCTTTCCTACTATTTTCTTCTTGGTTATTCTTCAATTTGGTTGATATTTTGGTTTTTTTTTCTTTTTATTGTTAACCCTTTAAAGTTTTGAAAGTTTACATCACTTGATCACTAGATCTATTAGATTTTGTGAGTTTTCACACATAGTATGCTACTCCCTTGAATTCTTGTCCTCTTCTTAATTTGAAATCTTTAGTTTGGGTGAGATATTGGTTTTCTCTTCATTTTGTTTGCTTTATTGTTGAAGTTTAGTAAGCTTCATTTATCCAAACACTAAATCTATGGAGGATCAGTGAGTTTTAGGGTTGATTATTCTACTTTTTTGTTTTTCTATACTTTCTTCCATTTTTAGTTGCCATTTTAGGTGAGATTACAGTTTTTCATCACTTCTTGTTAGAGTTATGTGAGTTTGGTGATTCTAAATATTTCATAGAATAATTATTTCCATTATGCCTTAGTAGATACTTTGATTTACGTGAAATTCTGGATTTTATGTGTAGTGCTAGAGTTATTCCGATTTGAGCATGTTTTAATTAAGATTTACTCATTCTCTTTTACTACCATCATGGATTCATTGAAATCCTAAGTTTCTCTCCATGGTTGAATGTAAGAACGTTGATCCTTGTGGAATTCAAAGGGAAAAATGATTTATACTTCATATGCTTGATGTTTGCCTTGATTTCCCTATACTTGAGATTTCTATTCATATTATTATTGCTAATTGGTAGTCTATTCTTAATTTGATTAGCTCCAAGCTTTGTTGTTTATTCTATTTCATATGCTAGTTGATCATTAAGCTCTCCTATTGATTATGTCCACCTACACTTGATCCAGTGAGCTCCATATTAGTGTCATTACATACTCATGTCTTCCTTGGAACATTTATGCTATTATCGGTTTTGGAAAGTTAAAAGAGGAATTCTGAGTATTGGTTTTGAGTATGAGCTATTACTTTTAATTTGGTTTTTAACATGGGCTTTTTATAGCCTTAAATGTGGGTTTTTACTATATGGACATCTTTGTTAGGCATTTTATATTGTCAATGTCCATACCAAAATAATGTGTGTACATGTAGTGGTCTTATTGTATAGGACATTGCATGTATTTTGTATATCTATGTAAGTCTAAATATAGAGTACGAGAAAGCATAAAAAGGTGGACTCAAAATCCAGGATGACCATAAGCCAAAGAGAATTAAATATGTGTTGATAGATGAAATGTTTTAAGGACAAATTGCCTCAAGAAAGTCAATTGTTGGATTCAGAGGTAAATTGATAAATGTTGGTAAGTTGGATATAAGGGATGAATTTTAAAGACAAAATACATTTAAAATGAAGGGTTAAACATAGACCTAAACTCGAGGGACAAAGGTTTAAAGTATGGACCTATGGGCTAATGGACTTAGAATAGACCTATCCAAATCTTAGAGAAGGTCAAAAAAGATTTGGATAAATTATGGACCAAAATTGGTAAAAAAAATTAAGTGAAATAAAAATGTGTTGAAAAAGAAATACAGTCCAACTTAAAATGACCATAACTTTTGATCCAAATGTCCGCTCGAGACCCGTAAATACTTAAAACGAGTGGCTCGATGATCTCTTTCTAAAAATAGAAATATTTAATTCGAGATATTCAAAATGGTTATTTTTTTATCATTTTAATAGATCCATTGGAAGATCCCTTTGACTAGTTTTTCAAATCTATAATAGGGGAATAAGTCCCATTGGTTGGTACAAGTTCTATGCATGAACCCATAGTTAAATCTTTATGAAAGAGAGCCAAAAGAGTGAGCTAATAAGCTTATGAGTTAAGCCTTTGCTGGCCCATGATCTTAAGACTTTGTCTTCATAATTAAACCTATTCAAGGTCACTTGTAAGCTTCTCAACCATCTTTAGTTAAACCTTTTGGGAGTAAGGAAGAAGGTGATATTATAGTCAAACTAGCCTACATAAGAGGCAACCCGAAGAAAAAAGTTCTACACTTCAACAATATGTTCGCAGCCTTCATTGGAGTTATCGAAGGCGGATTCTCTTCTCACTTGTTGGAGCCAAGTGAATCTTAGTCCATTGGAGTCACTAGATGGAGTGTGTCTATCGAAGTCATTGGGAACACATTTACAAGAGAGTGGATTTTCTAGAACTTGTTAGTAAATCTCCAGGTTTATTAATTTCGTTGTAATAGTTTAGAATAAATATTAATAAAAATCAAATAGGCTCAGAGGAGTTGGTTAAAGAGTGGATATAGGCCCCGAGTGCTGAACCACTATAAATTCTTGGTGTTGTGGTTTAGTTGCATTTTATCTTTATTTGTGTTTATGTTTATTTTGATTATGCAAAGTATCCCAACACACTAAGTGACTCTAAATAAGGTTAGTACAAAAGGATTAATCAAACAACCTTATGGAACTTATCAACCCTAAGTTGGTAAAGTCTGTGGGTGTTGTACCATAAACCTGGGTTCAAAACCCGTCTTTACCTATAATTACCTATCCAAAAAAAAAATACGGAGCCTCGTAGTCTATGATAAGTTCATAGAAAGTTGATCTACTAATTAAAAGAATTCTATTGCACATTAAGATAAAATTAAGTAAATCAAAAGGAGAGTTGAATAATATTTAGAAGAAATTTTAAATAAGTATAAGGATCATATTCACCCCCTCTAGGATCTTTAGACCACACCATTTTAGGATTTTCAATCTCTTATATTGTATCCTTATGTAGTTATATACGATTATATATGTGTATGAATTTAGAGTATCATTCGCTTTTGAGGTTTAGGTTTTGATCCAATCACCGAAATTCATTAATAGGTGAAGACAACACTAGTTACCCACCAACCCTTGATGCCCGGAGAGATTTTTATAGGCTAACCCTTGACGCCTAAGGGAATTTTGCGAGCTAACCCTTAATGCCTTGGGGGATTTTTGCAGGCTAACCCTTGATGCCCTGAGAAATTTTTGTAGGCTAATCCCTAATGTCATGAAGGATTTTTATGGGCTATCTTGGTCTTATGACCCTTTCAGGTACCCAATCACCGGGTCACATCAATAGGTGAAGACGATACTAGTTGCCCACCATTTCCTTATGAGATTTTAGTTTTCTCTGAGACCCTACATGGGTTATATAATTTCAGATTTGTCATAGTCCCTATGTGGGCTAATCTGTTGGATTTGATATAAAGTGTTTTAACGAGATTTGGTTCAGGAACTCTACATAGGTTGAGTTGATTTTATCCGAGGTGTGTTTTGTTATAAACCTTTCGTAAATTATGTGAGTATGAGAGTTGTATTGAGCTTTCATGAGCATGCTCCTGGTTTTGAAATTTATTAGCTAAGACAGCTTATTTGAGAGGTGCTAAGGCCTACTTATGTATAAGTATTTTGTAGTAAACATTGCATTGCATGTGGTACTTTCGTTATGAGCTTCGCATTATATGCTTCAATTATGGACCTCTGTTGATTTGGCTTTGGTATTTCTGACACAGTTACTTAAATTTGATTATTGTTATAACTAGTTTGATTCACATCAGTTACGCATGATCCGATTAAGTATTGATTCATACTCGTATAGATTCGATTTACTCCGTGGGACATTATATGTTTTCTCATGGGCTTTATAGTTTATCCATATTTTTAACATCATTTCAAATGACATTCCATGGTACGTGCTCCCGTGTAGGTTCGATCCCATAGATGGTTCATTGGGATGAAAAGATTTCCTCTTTTTATTCATTATATGTTTAGTTTATTTTCTAACACTATCATGTATGAGACAAAGATCATTTGAGACATGATTTGATTTCGTTACATAGTATGCTTGATTGTGATGAGATGATGGATATTATGTAGCCAGTTGAATGACCTTTTTATGACACGGTTTAGATGCTCATGGTTATGTTTAGTTAGATGGTTTGAGACTAGTAGTTTATTTGATATAGATATTTAAAGGTTTCTTGTTATATTCCGCTATGTAGTTTAGAATGTATATGTTTATATTTCCACTTCACTTAATGAATGGATGCTATTATCTTATGGTTATGTTTCCGCTACAAATGCTTCGGTAATTGGGGATATTTAAATGGGATAAAAGGAAGAAACAAATATGTTACAATTTATGTATGTTAGGTAAGGATTCTTCCGCTAGGAAAGAGTTGAAACGTCATACTCCAAGATCTGTGACGCCATACACGTGTGCTTCCGCATCTATTACTTTGATTTTCGCTTGCAAGTTTTAAGGCGTGACATTTGGAGTGTTACTCTTCCACTCTTAGGTTCATAGAATTGTGATTTATATTCTTATATTTTGATTATTTAGGGATTTGATATTTATGGAATTGATTAAGTAAGTGGTTATACAAGATATGCACTTTTTCCGCTCGTATGATCTTAGTCTTGTTGATTTGAGTTTTGATTTTATATATTTTCATCTAATTTTCATGAATATGTTGATTTCTTTATATAAGGTTATATTTTCATTGATTTAAGCTTGATTGGAATGTTTTGTTACCATATCTTCAAGAGTTTTTGGGAAATTATTCTAGTTACATGATGTTGGTGCCTTTGTTTGGCAAGTTTGGTAAACTCTACTCTACGAAGAGGAGTATTGGAGTTGAATTCCTAAAGCTTTGGATGGGAAATAAGAATTCATGTGATGTACCTTTGATTTCTCCCTAGAATTCATAAGTCCATGATCTCTACCAATTTGTTTTATGGTCTTATGATTAGTTATCCAATATTTACAAGTTTTATAGCATGCCTATGGATTCTCTATATAAGCCTATTGCTCATTTTAGTAGATTCTCTTTGTTTCTTGTTAATTTATGTAGATTTGTATTATTTTTATTGATTCCCCATACTAAAATCTTAGAATTTTTGTATCTATATTTGAGATTCATATCCATTAAAAGTTTTGGTAGCCTAAGCATGTTGATTCTATCCATGTTTACATTCGGTATTTTCGTAGAATATCTTCATTGGATTTTCTACATGAGTTTCGAAGCATTCGAGTGATTTGTTTTTATCTTTGGTTGCATTTGGTATGGAAATGTTTTAAATTTTATAGATTTTCACGTGTCCTTAGATTTGGGCCAACCATCCTCATTTGCATTTGGTTTTAGCTTCATACATGAGATTTGTAGCTTTGGTTTTGGCTTCTTTATGATATTAGATATATGGATATCTTTTGTATAATATACTTATATAATAGTTACATTACATTACATAAGTATAGATTTGATGTCTCGTTTTTGGACATATGGATTTGATATGATACCCTTGTTCTGGGGCAATTATGTGGGGACGACCCTTGATGCCCTAGGAGATTTTTGTGAGCAAAACACTTAATGCCATGGGGTATTTTTGAGGGCTAAACCATTGATGCCCTGGGGTTTTTTTAGGCTAAACCCTTGATGCCTTAGGGGATTTTTGTGGGATAAACCCTTTTTATCATTGAGGATTTTTGTAGACTAAACCCTTTATGGGTGTGGGTTACCCTTTTAGGTCTGGAGACTCTTATGTGGGTTGGTCTTTATGACCCTTTCAGGTACCTAATCTTCGGGTCACATCAATAGGTGAAGATGGCCTTAGTGTCCCAACATTCCTTTATGGATTGATCTTTGGAACCCTTATGGGTTACGCTTTTGTACGAGGTTTGGTTTTGTTGGAACCCTCATTGGTTGATCATTTGCATAAGCTTTGGTTTTGTTGGAACCATTATGGGTTGAGTATTTGTACATCATTTGGTTTTATTGGAACCCCTAAGGGTTAATTATTTACATTGGTATTGGTTCCATCAGAACCCTCTTGGGTTGATTATGTGTTTTGTTTTGACTTTACCGAGATCTTTCATCGTTTATGTTGCATCTGGTTTTGGTATTTGACAGAGACCTTTATGGGTTGGCATACAACATATGCACAATTTTGGTTTCATTTGAAAACCCACATGATTATTTTGAATCATAGATATACTTTGAATCATAATAAAGATATATGTATTTTACCAATAAATAAATAATAATATATGTATAGCATCTTGTTTGCACATGCATATGCATTTGGAACCCTTACTTTGCCCTAATTCATCTTATTTGCTATCGTGTTTGCATTGGCCTATATTTTCTGTTGTATATTTTGTATACCCTCTTGTTGATTCCATCAAGGTTACCAAATTGATGCCACCTTATAGATTAAGGTTTTGTAGGTAGAGGCACCACATGAGTCGCAATGGATGTACATGAAAAGAAGAGTTAGATGACTAAGCCCATGGTTTACTTTTGTTTTTGACATTATAGATATTAGATCATTAATAATTTGGATTTCCCTTATATATAAAGTTTTAAGTAGTTGGAGACCTTTGTGGTTTGGATTTGTACCCCTTGAGGATGGAGCTTATTATTATGATGTTGGCCTATAGGAAGCCTTTATCGTTAGGGCTTACTATTGTTTTGATTCTTAAAAAAACTTTGATTTTTGATTAATTTTCATAAAAATATAGATAATGAACATTATTTTTCCCATGATCACCATATGAAATCCTAGGATTTAATCAACGAAGATTAAGAAGAATACCTCATTGGTTAACTGGATACAAGACGATGATTCGACCCGGTCTCCGAAGCATCTACACATGCTCTAGAATTCTCTATGCTTCTCCCACTTCCAAAAAAGTTACATGATCCATTTGAATGTGGGTAGCTCTATCTATAGAGTATTTGTGAAGCCAAAATAACCCTAGGGGGTGTGGGATCCTTATGAGTTTCTTATCCTTAGGTTGTGGGGCACAATATTCTTAATTAAGTCAAATTGCATTAAAGATACTCTATCTTTTATTAATTATAAACTAGCACACCACTAATTACAATAATCCCTATTACATATTACAATTGAACTCTCAAAAAGAATAAAATAACAATGAGGCCCTTCCTTATAGATATTTCACAAATATGTCATTCTACTATACAATATTTCTTAATGACCTTCAAGATGATAAAATAATCACTGTCTAACCTTTATGGTCATTAGAACATTATCATTAGGAACTCAATGAATTAATTGGACATTTAAAAATATTTATTTGATAAAATCATTTTCAAAATAAAGTATATCTATTATAATATAATTTTGAAAATATTTGACAAACACTTTATCAAGAACCACTGGCACCAGATTTTAGATTTTCATGTTCAATTAAATTATGTATTTCCTAAACTGAATATTCTCCCATTTAAGGGCAGTGGATTCCTTGTTGTGAACTTGCATCATCTCAAGTATCATATAGGCTATCTAAACTACCCATGATATAGCCTCCAATTAGGAATTATTGGTTGATAGCTCAAAATAACTAACATAATAACTTAGAGAAATATAAACCTCTTAGGTCTAAGGATGCGTTTGTAAATATGAACAACACTTATCCTGATAGTGATATTTTACCAAGTGTGTTCATAATAAATCCCTTTAATGCATTTATATAATGCACTCATATGTAAGCTTAGAGTCTTACTCTAGTAACTGAGATTATATCACTCTATCATATGACAACTCTATATGTAGCAGTCTTATAAGTGATATGTCCAACACCACCTATAGCTGTAAACTTCCAAGTCCACAAAAATTGGATTATCAAATCTCTCCACACATTCTAATGTGTTTAAAATCCTACTATATTACCTAAGGACCACCTATCTCATCTCATGAGATCAAATAATTACCCATATAATGAAACTAATATATGTGATGATAGAATAAATAGTTATTATTTAACAAATAACTACTTAATCATGCATACATTTTATGTGAATGGCTTTGTCAGGACACATATTTCCACCACTTACTCCCTTTCCCTTATACTCCAAAACAAGTGTGATGATATCTATCTTTAAAGCTTTGGTTAAGGTCATTAAGGAAATTGAGAAAATGTAAAGGGACTTCTTATAGAAACCAAATGCCACTAGGAAAGACCACCTCATTAAATGGGAGGTCTTGTACAAATCAGTTGAGAAAGCTGAATTAGGGTTAGGTAATCATTTTGAACATAATGATGCTCTATTGGCCAAATAGTTATGGAGATTCCCTTGAGAACCAAATAGCCTTGACACTTAGTTTTCAATTTATAATATGGCTTACTCCCAAATAGGTGGGATTCCATCTCGAAGGAGAATAACTTTATTCTACTTCTGGAAAAGTATCAGTAAAATGCACCCAAGATTCTTACACCACATCATATTTAAATCGGGTAGGGGGATAGGATGTGATTTTGGGAGAACGCATGGTGGGGTGAGACTTCGTTATGCCAGAAATTCCAACAAGTTTATTAGGTATCTTGTAAGAAAGGTTTTCCAATTTCATACTTTTATTTCATATCTTCCACATCATCAAAACTTAGGTTGGGATTTAGACCTTCTTCGAGGTTTAAGGGACTTCGAACTAGAAGAGATTGCTTCTGTAATAGTCTACCTAACTGAAGCTTCATTGACCAAGACTCTCATATTTGGTCCTTATCCTCCAATGGTACATTTGATCTCTTATCTTTTTGAGCCCAATTGATATCACAAGGTCTGAACCTCAACCTTAATTCAATGTTATAAGTAAATTCAATGTGGTCTATTCGTGCTCTTTTGACATACAAGGTACTATGCTGGGGAGTCGTGCAGAAATGTGTGAATATGGGTGATATGCCCCAATGTTAACGAAAAGAGTGGTGTGCATGCTTCCACATGTGTGTCATTTATGCTACTTGGATGGGAAAACAATAAATCATCTATTTATCCATTGTAAAAGTGTAAAGGAGATTTGGTGTTATGTCCTTAACCTAATAATTTGCATATTGATATGCTCTAGTGTTGATGAAAAGAGTGGTGCATGCTTCCGCATATGTGTCATTTATGATATTTGGACGGGGAAATGGTAAATCACCTATTTATTCATTGTAAAATTGTAAATGAGATTTGGTGTTCTTTTCTTAACTTGTTTTGCATGTCGATAGCTTTTCCCTAGGACATTTGTGATTTTATGTGGAGTTAGCTCCTTGTCCCATTTATGACGAGGAGTTAGCTGATATGGAGATTTGTGCCCATTGTTAGAGTCTGGACCATTTGGGAGGAGCAAAACTATAGAATTGTTTCAAGATAAAAAACGTGATATTCCACACATCATTGAGGTGATCATTTATAGAATTGTTTTATGGGCTTCCTTGGTTGATATGTTTCGAGGGATCCCCAAAGAATCTCTTATCAGGGATCTCCCACTCATTGTTACTTCAGCCCCTCAAATTAGATACTCATGGAGGCCTCCCATGGATTTGGCTGTAAAGCTTAATTGTGACGGTATTTCTCTGGATAATCCAAGTCTATTTGGTATTGGTGGCATTTTCAAAGACATAACGGGTTCTTGCATTCTAGAGTATTCTGGACCATTGGGGATGTGGGATGCCATCATTGTAGAGATCAAGGCATTACATTTTGCTTTGTGTTTGGCTCATTCTATGGGTCATCAACATTTAGCTGTGGAGGGAGATTATGTTATTGTGATTGGTTGGATGAAGATGGGCAAAAAGGATCCTTGAAGGCTTGCTCATCTTGTGAAGGTAGCACTTTCTCTTGCTATATCCTCGAATAGCTCGTTCCATTGGGTTCCAATGGAGGCCAACTCAATCACAGATGGTCTAGCCAAGAGGGGAGGTTGTCCCTACTTATTTTTCCCCCTTTCACTTCTTTCTTCGTCCTCTTCTTCTTCTTTTCCTCTTATAGTATGAACCTTTTCATCTTTCAATAGAATTTCAAGTCAGTCATAAAAAATAAAAAAATGAGCAGCACTATTACCCAATCCCTCAACAAAGATGAATAAGAGATCATCAAACTAACTAGCATAACGTTTACCATCATTTTATATGCACCTAATGGACCAAGGACACGATTCCACATCGTTTGGAAGGAAATGACTTCAAGAGTCCTTAAAGTTGGTTTGGCACTTGTTAGAGTGAAATTATATGCTCATTCATGAAACAATGGAACATTTTAACCATTTTAAGGGTGGCTTGAGAAAGCTGGACCCCAGATGTCTAGACAGTTTATGTCAAAATTGGAATGAATGAAATTTTTTTTCAGGCAATGCATGTATTCTCAGACAGAGGACATTAATACTTTTGAATTAGCAGCTCTTGATAGTGTGGAATGGCGGAACATGATTTGTATAGTCCACCCCAGTGGTTGGGAACGGGCTTTGTTGCTGTTTCTGTCTATCCACAAAGATGGTGTTTGTGGTTCTTCCTAAGGTGCTGGTTTCTCTGTCTCTGTCTCCGTCTCTCTCTCACACACATGCAAGTAGTGGTATGTGTGTCTATTTTGCTTTGCTTAAAGAGTCTACCCCTTTTAAAGAAACATGTAATCATTTTATTTAAATTCCAAATGTATGACTATGACCATTAGGTAATAAATTTCCCACTTTTGCCCAAGGAACTATAAAGAAGCTATAAGCAAGGCTTAAACAATAAAAAAAGGTTAGACAAATTGATTAAGATTCTTCAGAAAATACTAGACAAGTTGCAAATAATGAATTACAAGCAGGTTCAAAGAGACTTTGCTTATTCATTATTTTTTAAGTCTACCAGAAAGCCTTGTGATCTTTTTATTTTAAGTGGAGGAACCTTGCGTTTAGGCTAATAGTGAAGAAACCACCGAGGATAATACCATCTCCATTTATAATTTGCAGACAGGAGGACAAACCAAGAAGAAAATTAGAATTATATAAAATTTAAATAATTAAGAACCTAACTTGTTGAAAGATTATAATGGGAATCTTAGAATTAGATTGAAGTAAAGATTTGATGCCCATGGCACACAAATGTAAGTAATGTGAATAGAAAATAGAAATGAGTTCATTTACACCCTGGATTTTGTGCACACAAAAGATGTGCACAAATTATGTACACACATCAGTGCTGAAAAGTGAAAAACTAACCCCAAAAAAGTGTAAATCACCTTTTGATGCTGATGTGTCCGCCCCCTGGTCTGTGCACAGAACTTGCACATATCTTTTGTGTGCACGAAATCCAAATCCTAAAAGGGCAAAGATGTGATAACCTCAACCATATTTTAGATTTACCATTTCGAGTGCGACATCTGTATTCAAATGCCTTTGTTTTTGTTTTTTTGGGTAAATAATCTGTGAAGGCATTGAAATGGCTTCTAGTGCTGGGCTCCAACCTAGAATATTGAAGTTGGATGATAGAGTATTGCGTTGGTCCGTGCGCTAGCCAAGGTCTTGGATTTAAGAGCGGATGCCCGAAGCAAAAAAAAAAACAAAGCGAGCGAGCATGAGCGATTTTGAGCGTTACTGTGGTGACACAAAGTCGAAGCAACAAATTGAAGAGGCGAAGAAGAGATGCAGAGCCGTTACAGATAGGATTCAAAGCTTACCTCCCTCTAAGATCACGGATTCCTGCAAGACAACGCTGCTTCGATTGGTGAACTCCGAGCTGAGGTTTCTCTCTCGTTTATCATCCATTTCTCCAGATTTCTCCGGTCCCATCAGGTACGACTGGCTATTCGTTGATTCGGAATGCTTTTACTTATTATTATTATTATTTTTTTTTTTATGCATCTAAGGGTTTTCTCTTTCTTATTAAAACTTCGATACGGGGTATTTAGTGCTTCTTATGCAATTGAAGCTTATAAGTTTTCACTTTTAGCTTCTGAGCATGATTGCTTTTTGCCCTCGTACGCTTAGGGTTTCTTTTTTGTGCTTAGTTGGATCTTTGGGTTTGAGCAAGATTCACCTACAAAGTGTGATCTTTTTGTGTCCAATTTTTCTTAAAACTATATTTGATTCACGTACAAAGTGTGATCTTTTTGTGTCCGATTCCTGTTATTTGGAATTTTTCTTAGAAGTATATTTGATTCATGTTTGCCGAATGTTCAGCACATTGTCTATCAGTGGAAGCTTCCGACTATGATTCATTTCTTTTTCATTCCCACACCCTTCAAAATTCATTGTTTTTCCTCATTTTAATTAACAAATTTTGTAACTGCATTATGAACTCATAGTTATCCGATCGACTTGCCAAAATCCCAGATTTTTATCTTGAAAAGTTATCGTTCTAGTTTGTTTCTCCTTAAGGCTGTTGAAAACTTGAGCTTTTGTGCTGTATTTGCAGTGTTAACATTGGATATCTGGAGTCAATTGTTCACATTATTCAGCAGACTTTTATAACTGGGGTGTCACGTGTGTGCAAACCTATCCCTCTGTCATCAGCAAATGGGGAGAAAAAAGATTTTCGTTCAAAGGGTGTCCATGTTGACATAGTGTGTACTCTGGATAGACACCCAGTTTGGTTTATTGTGTCAGATCGGAACCCAAAGTACATTTCATGGTCAGGATCTCACAAAAACAAGGGATTAAGAACACGTATAGAGCAGATTCTTGCAGCAGCGCAGTCCTCTATGACGTTGAAACCTTCCTCAATCATTCTTTTCTTCTCCAATGGACTTGACGAGGTTGTCTCTCAGAAGCTTGGAGATGAATTCGGGGCCTCTGAGTTTGGATCAGAGATTTCTCTTTTTGATTTTGATTTTACTGAGGAATTAGAGGATGATTGGGTTAATGTCTTTGCGAGATCATACCAAGGGGCAAACATCTTCCAAATTAGGGTTGATCATCCCAGAAACCCAGATTCAAGGTTAGACCTTGGGTTTAAAGATCCACTTCTGGGAGTTGCTATGTCAGAGCTGTCCAAAAATCAAAGTCAATTGATCTTAGGTGATGCATTCTGTACTCTTATTTCAGGAATGAAGTTAAGCACTCTGGACATGGAATCTGCTAAACCAGGGGTTTTTTTGGGTGAAGATCTCTTAAATTTTGATACAACAGCTTTGGTTGCTCTTGTGTCTGGAATCAGTAATGGGGGTACAGAGAAACTTCTGGCAACGCCAGAGAGTGAAATGAGGAAGCGTTTTAAGAGCAACTCTGAATTTGTGATTGCACAGGTAATATACCCATTTTTATGCTCTCTAAAGCTTACTACCCGTTGTTCTGCTCTTTGGTGCTTACTAGTTTTGCCTTCGAGGATAGTAATCATTAACTCCCATATTTATCAAATGTTTGCTGTGTTAGCTTTAGTTGGGCCTATTGTTTTTATGCATTGTTGGTGAAGGTCTTCGATGTTGTGCAGGTGATGATGTCTTTATAGTGATCCAAAGTGTTAGGGTGTATGATTACACATCCTGGGAAGCTTCAACCAATAAGTCTAAACGCTCTTGGCATCTATCACAACACCAAAATCTTTTTCAAATTCTGCTTTAGTATAAGAAACCCTCCATAATATATTGAAAATACCCTTCTTGAGTTACTTTAGGATTCCCTCAAGTGTAGCCCATTAAACTCTATCCATCTTAAATTTATTCATTCCTTCTCCTCGAGAGATTAACGGTATAATAGCTAGATGAGAACATGATGCGGACAACATTATGCGACTTATGTATGTGCTATCGCACAAGAGAGCAAGGTTCAAGTCTTGTGTTATGTATGAG